>WNWK01025621.1:0-28355 GCA_009830355.1 Cherax destructor
CCCAGATGTTGATTTTGGGGGTTTTTCCCCCTTGCCGCCACCCTTCTATTACTTTGGCTTTTAACGCACAAATTTTCGGGGGAGGGTCTCACTGTGCCCCCCTTGTGGCTTGGAGGCATTTTTTTCTTCCCCCTCCCCCTGTTTTAAATACAAACCCTCCCTTTTTTTTGATCCCCAACTCTTTTTTTTTTCCCTTCATCGTTTTTTTCCATCTTTTCTTCATAACCCCCCTTTGACTTCACCTGGTCTGTCCTCCCGGACTTACATGATCCCCATCATTTCCCAATCATTTTTTGGTCCTCTTCGTATTCCCCCCCCCCGTAGCCCCCCCCGGGAAAATCTGAGGGGGCTTGGGCCTTTTTTACGCACATTTAAAACGGCCTGAGGTTCCTTCCTCGTCCTCCACCGATGAGGTTTTACATCTCTTTTCCCCTCTGTCTTCACAGCGGTTTCACATTCTTTCCCCCCAAACCCCGGGGGAAATTTTTCCCAGAAGGGGGGCCTTGGGGTTTTCCCCTGCTCGGCCGGGCAAAGATTTTTTGGAAACGCGCTCGGGGGGCAGGTATCGAAAACAGAACCACAGAGAGACCCTTGGGGATTTTAAGCAGAAGAGAGCACTTGCTCTGGTTCATACGTGATGAAAAAACGCATTGGGGGAGATTATTTTTTACTGTCAGGGGTTTCGCGATGAGTGCAGCCCCGGAAGAAAGGGGAAAATTAGTGGAAATTTTTTCCCGACCCGGCCCTGTCCTTCAGGTTGCCGGTGTTGATATAGCACACCCCCCCTTAAAATTTCCACTGAAATTGGCCCCCCTTTGTCCGCATTTCTGGGGCTCCATCTATGCCCTTTTTCCTTTTTTCTTCTAAGTCTGCCAAAAAAATTTAAACCCTTTTGATTTTGTTTTCTTAAAAAAGAATCTTATAATGTCCCTTTTTTCCCTTAAAAACCGGGGGCAACACCCCGCTTGCAGATCATGGGGGAGTGGGCCGACGGATACATTTTTTGTTTTTCAGCATTTACATCTTTTCCTTTTCTGTCCTCTTACGCCCCTTTTTTTAATTTTGGGATGGTGGGGAAAGGGGGTTTTTTTTCCCGCTGTAAATCTCTATTGTTTTTTTCGAAAACCAGGTACAGGGGCGGATACCTCCCAAAAACCGCCCCATCCCCCTTTCCAGTCCCGTTTAAGGGGATGGAACGCTAGTTAAAAGACTTTTTAGGGGGGGATTTAGGGGACGACAATAGTTTTCCCCCCAGTCAATATGGTTTGGGAAGGGCCCCCTTTGCCATTGCCCCCTTTTTCCGCTTTTAAACGATATTCAAAATTTTTTTTTTCCAAAACCCACCAGTTATCGTCATTTTTTTTGGACCTTGAGAAAGGTTTATGACAAAATTTTCAGGTATAACTTTTGGGGCCCCCCGGGGCCCCCCCCTTTAGCCCCCGGGGGGAACCCCCCCCATTCTTCCTTAAGGCCTTCTTAACTGACAGACATTTCCCCGTGCCGGGGAGAATGAGTTTCCCCCGGAATTTGTCCAAGCAAAGGTTTTCCCCCCCGGGGTTGTGCCCTGACCAAACCCCTTCTTTCTCCTTGCTATAAATAATCTGGTTTTCTTTCCCCCCATCCATATTTGGTCATCTTTCCCATGGGATGACTTTGCTATGGTTTGTGCAGGCCCCGACTGCCCCATTGCTTTTTCCAGTTGCCATAACCCGGGGTTTTGATTGGGCCACTACTCAAGGGTTTAAATTTTCTAGTGGCAAAACTCATCTTCCGTTTACTAGACGCCAGTGGTCCTGATCATCCATTGTACCTATACGGCTCACGTATCCCAGAAGTGATACAGCGGTTTTGGCCTCCCGTTTGACCGAGATTGTCCTGGGGAAAACCCACATTCCCTTCCCCCGAAGGCGACTTTCTTTTCCGGCTGAACCTTTTCCAAAGACCCCGAAAATTTTTTGGGGGGGGATCGTAGAACCCCTCCTTTTCCATATTCAACCCAATTTTTTTTAAACTCGATTTGGTGACCAGGAAAATTCCGCAGCCCCTTCCCCGCTACTCTTTCCATCCTTAATCCCATCCATCACCAGGGATTACGCTTTTTCCTTGGTGCATTTTTTTTTCCCTTTTAGAGCCCCTTTTTTAAGCGAAAATTCCCCCCCTTATCCATCTGTGGGGAAAAATTTCATTCGCCATTTTGTTTGTTTTCCTCTCCGCAATCCTTCTATGTATAGGATTATTACAGATGGGTAGGCGCTCTTATTTGTTGCCCCCGTTTTTTTTGCCCCCTTTTTTTTCCCAATTCACCCTGTCTTCCTTCACCCCCCCACCCCCTTTTGTTCAGTGACATCCCTTTTTCCCCCCCCCCTTTTGGGGCATTCCTGCTGTCCGTTCGTTCTATTCCTATACCTTGCGCGAAAGCCCAACTACCTACGGGGGCTTCGTTTTTTTTTTCTAGCCCCCCCCCGTCTCTTTCCCATCCCCCCGCAGTATACACCGATGGTTAAAAAATCATTGCCCTGGTTTTCCCAGCAGTGTTTCCGGACACCAAAAAGAGGGCATCTATTCCCCCCGGCCAAATTTACGGGGAATTGTATGCCATTTTTGGGATTTTTCCGTAAGACCGCCGGGGTCACCATTTGGGTCGCTGACCCCCAGTTTAAGGTTTTCCGAAATTGATACCCCTCCCCCCTAGTTCTTCGTATTCACCCTTTGGGTTTCCCCCATATTTTAAAGATAAAGATATTGTCTTTTTGGTCCCCGGGCATTTGGGGGACAGGGGGAAAAGAACAACATCGGGCCGGGCAAAAAGACATGACCTTCCAGTTTCAAAAGAGGTGTTTCCCCTTTACGGACTATTTTGGGTCATTGCTACCCCCCCTTTGCACATGTTGGCAAAAACGCTGGTCTGACCCCTAATATCAAACTTCATTCTATTAAACCGGGTGGGTTTTTGGCCCTTCTGGCACCAAGCCCCGGCCGGGGGGGCCCAATCTCCCGCTTCGACGGGGCCCCCCGGGTTTTTTCACGGGATTCATGGAGAGGCTCCGCCCCTCTTCGGGGGATTGTTTTTCCCAAAAGGCGTTCGACATATTCGTTTTGGTGCCCACTTATCGGGGGCAAGCAGAATTTACCTCCAACGGCGGGTTTTTGCTTCCGCGGCAATTTTTTACCTTTCCCTTTTGCAGATGGACCCTTCCCCTTTAACCTGACCCCGTTGACTTTTTCGAAACTGACTTTCACAAACTCAAGATTATAATCAAAACCTCCCCCCGTCCCCCTTTACCGATTCGCTACCCTCTATCCCCCCCCACTATCCACCATCCTGCCACTCCATACCCTACTAATCATCCATCTCCCCCTTCAACCCCTTTTTCCCCCATCCTCCACAATTTTCCCCCCCGTATAACCCCGGGGTTTGGTTTATTTGATTATAATAATAATTGATCCACCTTTGGGGTTCGCCGATCTTTAAAGCATAAAGATATTGTTTTTTTGGGTCCCCATTTTCGCGGGCAATCGGAGCCCCCCTTTAGCGGCATCCTTTCCCGATTGGGGGTTTTTTTTCCCTATTTTCGGATCCCCCCCTGCCCCCGAAAAGCTTCCCCGAAAAACCCATTAAACCATTTAGGTTTTCCTTTTTTCCCCCTTTTGGGGGGGCCCTTTCCCGAGCCCCGTTTACCAAAACCATGGAAGACCCCCCTTTGGGTTTTTGGGTTCCTGCTTTTCAAACCCGGGGCGCCCCTTTCCGGCCCCCAAAACCCAACGGCGTCTTCGACCCCCTTTTTTTTACCTTCCCTTCTTGCAGAGGACCCCCTTTTTAATCCTGACTCTCTGGACTTTGACAGAAACGATTATACACAAACTCGAAGATTATATTGCCCCCCCTCAGTCCCTTCCCCCTGATTTCCTACCCTCCATCCCCAACCCTTTTTGCACTCCATACCCTACAACGTCCATCTCCTCTTCAACCCACTCCCCCGCATCCTCAAAACCTGCCCCTTTAAACCCCCCGGGTTTCCCATTTGATTATAATAAAAAAAATTTTCCCGGGGCCACACTGCCTTTCAGGGTTCCGGGGAGGGCCCTGGCCCTTGGAGCATTGCGGTTCCAGTGCTGTTCGACATTTCCCCCTTGACGCCCACTTTATAACAAACGCGAATTTATTTTAAAACACGTTTTCTTTTGGGCCCTTTCTTTCCCTTTCCCCTTTTTGCTGATGGCCCCTTAGTCCTGGCTCTCAAGGATTTTTGACGAAACTGACTTACTAAAACAAACCTGAAGATTATACCTCAAGCCCCCCTCACCCTTCTCCTCGATTCTTTCCCCTATATCCCTGTACTATCCATCACTAACCCATACCCTACTAATCATCCATCCCCCCTTTCAACCCACTCTCCTGCATCCTACAATAACCTGCAGGCCCCGATGACCCCGTGGTTTAGCGCCCATTTGATTATAATATTTGATTATAATTGTCAAAACCATTCTTCAAGGAGTTTATATTATATTCCAGGCCACACAAGACAGACAGATAAAAATAAGCAGAGCTAGACAGACAGACAGATAGATAGATAGAGATAGACAGAACAAATGATATACAGACAAAGATAGACAGACAGACAAATACAAAGTGAAAAAAAAACGGGGGTTCCTGCACACATTCATTCATCAATGTCACTCCCCTTTCAGTAGTTTTGACAATTGTCATAACATTTTTTTCAAGGAGTTTCAAAATACCCGGGCTAAAAATTGTGACCATAAATTTCGATATTTATAGACTAAAACAAGGAGGTGAAAATGTTCACCTTTGGTGGATTGTGACTATTTCAGTACTATTTAAAAGTAAAAAACAATACAAATTTATTTCTTTGAAAAATTTTCATAGAAGGAAAAAGAGCCACTGACAGCCATGGCAAGGGGGATTTTAATGGCTTATAGACATGATATAATATTGGAAAAAATGACTAAGTTTGACTTGTTTTAAAAATTTTTTTTCAGTTTTAAAATGATATTACAATACGGGGATACTACTTTTAAAAAGGGGTTTAAAAAAGGATGATAAAAGTGAAAATTAAAATTATTTAAGGAAAAAAACATTGAGCTTTTTAAAAATAATTTACAGAATGCGATTTATTTAAAAAGTGGGTTTGTAAAATAAATTAAAATTTTGGGGAAAAAAAAATTGACTTTTTGGGGAAAATAATATAATGGGGAAAATAATAGAAAAAAAAAAAAATTATTTATGGGGAAAAAAACATTGAGTTTTTTTTGGAAAGATTTATTAAAGGGAGGTAGGGTTTTTTTAAAATTTTAAAATGATTTTCGACAAGGTTATTTTAGTATTTAGGGGAATGAATTCCAGTTCCGGGGGGGCCCTTTTTGGCATAAATTTTTTCATGGTTGGGGTATGGACCGGGGATATCAAAAGTGATCTGGCCCCGGGGGTTTGGGGCCTTTTCCCCATTAAAGTGGGTGAGGAGAATTTTAAAGGGGGGATTTATATTAGAGGTTTAGTTCTATGATGTAAAAGACAAGAATAAGTGTTAATGTTCTTTAGGGGGAGTATTTTTTTGGGTTTGAATATTGTGAGAAAATTTCCCAGAGGGGAATTTTTATCATTCTGATCAGCCTTCCCTTTTAAAAAATTTTAAGGTGATTTATTTTTGATCCCAGCACAGATTCCATGGGGGGAGATAAGGGAGATGAGGGGAGTGAAAAGTGAAGGAGAGTTTATTGGGGGAAATAGATATCTTTGATAATATGCCTACTGTTTGAGATTTTCGGGAAAATTTGGATGTTTTTTGCCCCCTTTTTTGGGAAATTTAAGGGATTCCTAAGAATTTTCCCCCTCGTGAGTCTTGTGAGGGTGAACCATTGAGCGTTATTTAAAGGGGAAAATTTGTCTCTTTTCCAAACCCGTAGGGTAGGTTTTGGCCGTTTAGGGTTTTTTTTAGCCGTCATCCATGTTGGGGATTTTTCTGTAATTCAGCATTGACGGTGTTGGCCAGTATGATTGATTTGGGTGAGAGAAGACAACGTTTTTTCATCTGCAAAAAAAGGGTTTGAGTAGTTGTGAGCATTCGGGGGGTCATTGATGAAAAAGGGGGAAAAAAAGGCCCAGGACATTTCCCTTTGGGGGGTGTTTTAATTTTGGGTTTAAAAAGGTAGCTCCATTTTGACACGATTGGCTTCGTTACTAAGGTATGATTTTTGGTAGTTCAGTGAGTGACCTCTTTTTTCCAAGGGGGTAATTTTTTGGGCGAAATCATCCCCCACGAAAAAAATTTTTGAGATCAAGAAGTTTCCCCAAATGAACTTTTTTCTTCTTTTAAAGGATATTAACTCTAAAAATGTGAATAATGGTTATTTTTTTCCCTTGTTGGTTTTGAATCCAAACTGACGGGGGGGTTAGTACGTTGTGGAGACGAGGTGGGGAAAGATCTGTTTTGGGAATTTTTTTTTAAGACTTTAAAAAAACACGGGAAATTAGATATTCCCCCCAAATTATTAAAACCCTTTATCACCTCCTTTGTGGATCGACCCGCTTTTTTTAAAATTTTTGGGAAAAGGAGAGGTTTAAAAAGGATTTTTTGGGGAAAAAACCCGCAAGGGGAGGCCTGGGAACTTTTCTGCTGGGGTGTTTTTTTTGCTCCTTTTTTTTTTTTGGGGCGATTATAAAATTTGGGCTTCTTTTGGGTTGGTGGGGGCCCAAAAAAAGTGAATCCGGGTTTTTGGGGGGAAAGGGGTCTTGAGGGGGTTTTAAAAAGGGGGGTTTTATTTTACTAGATTTTTTCCAGGTGGAAAAAACGAAAATTTTTTTGTTCCCCAGTTGGGACTGGGGTTTTTATCTGTTTTTGAAAATTTTGGGGGTTGGGGGTTTTCTTTTTTTTTCTAAAATTTGCAAAATAGCACCAGGTCTGGAAGCCCTTTTTTGTTTTGTAGTCTGTTTCTAAACAATTTTTTTGACCTTCTTATCAGGGGGGGAAGTGTTTGGGGTGAAAGGAAAAAAAAAAACCCCTTTTTGGGGATTAGACCCTTCTGTATTGTTTTTAAAATTGGGCCTTTTTTAAGGATTTGGAGCCTTTAGTGATTGTTGAGTCTTTAGCCGGATCTGTTTAGTTTTTTTTTGGGAATTTTTTAAAGAGGGGGGGGTTTTTTTTAAAGGAAAATTTTTGATCTTCAAGTTCGGATATGCTAACTGTTTTTCCCCTGAAGTTAATCATCGCGATAAAGTTTTAAAGCCCCACTGGTTTTAGTCTGGAAGGTAACTTTGAAATATTTTGGGGCAAATTCCTTTTTTAAGGCAAAGGAGGGAGTGGCCCCGGGTTGTTCGGGGTTTTTCCTGATTTTAAGGGGGATAAAAAGGGGGGTCCAGATGGTTTTTAAAAATGAGATACTATGGGATTTTGAGGTTTTGATATTTTTTCCGGTGCCCAAGGGGCCTAATTGGAATCCTGTTACCCCGGGGTCCCGGTCATGTAGGATATTTTGTTGAAACTGGAAAAGTAATTTGTTTTTTCACGCCCCCTCAGTTATCGTTTCCCCAAATTTTTTACTAAAAAATTTTAAAGTTTTTTCTGGGGGGAAAAGAGAGTTTTTTACCGTGAGGTTTTGCAGGTCTTTTAATTCTTTTAAAATTTGTTTTTAAAATATTCTCCACCCCCTTTTGGCAAGAGTTATTGATAAAATTAAGCTATTCCCCCCCTCGGGATTTGGGCCTACAGGGGATGGGGGAACTGGGATTGGATAGACATTGTAATTTTCCCCCCTTGTTTTTGGCCGTGGTGTGATTTTTGACATATTTTCGAGGATTGGGAAAAGTGGGGTTTTTAATGTTGCTCAAAGATCTAACATTGTAGTTAAAGATTGCTATTTTTTTTTTTTTCTGAGGGAATCCTTGCTTGGTCTGCCGGAGTAATTCAATGCTTTTTGGGGAACATGTAAAAGGGTTTTTAAAATAGGTTGATGTCGGATCAAGCCTGAATCATAAGATTTAAAAGGTTCATAACTAGATTTAAGAACAAGGGGAAATGCTAAACTTTTAAAATATGATTAACAAAAAGGCACAATACCGTGATGGGAAAATTTTACAAAATTTTAAGACATATGGGGAGAACGACACACCGTCCATTTTGGCCATTACAAAGGGGCCCAAATCGACCAAAACGCCATCGAGTTCTCCCTTTTTTTTGCCAATGTTGGCCAATTTTTAATATGATACTAGATTAAGAACTAGACTTAAAAAAGGGGAAAAAAACCAGAGTTTTTGGAAAATTTACAATGTTGATGATTTACTATTTAACTAGCTAATTGAGCGGCGAATAATTACTATGACTATTTTAAGAATGAAAAAATTTTTTAAATTCAGTATTGCACTAGCTAAGTGAACTAGTTGGAAAAATTTTTTTGGGGTTTTTATGTTTTAAAAGGAACAAATATTTATATTCAATATTACTAATACTATAAAAGTTGGGGGAAAAATAACCCGTCACCGAGGGGAATAAAAAATCAAAAATTATAAAATTTTGAGAATCTTATAGAAAAAAAAACTTCCTCTCACAAGGTACAAAGATCAATGTAAGACTTTCCAAAGGAATTATAGCTTTATATCATTCTTACAAGGGATCGAGCTCGCCTTTTTTTCTCAGCCCGTTTTTTTTTAAATTTTTTTCCATTTTTTTTTTAAAATTTTTTCTTTATTTTCATTCAAAGGGGGCGTAATTTACGATTTGGCATCATAGAGGGGCGGAGCTTATACGTAGTCTCCGCCAATCAAACCCCAATCTGGGAATACCCCCGACGCCGCAAATTTCCCCCATTTTTGAGAGCCCCATATATTATTTCATTTTTGCTAATATCAATTTACGGCTTATTTATCTATCAAATTTGGGGATCTAATATGAAATTTAAACACTAAAAAAAAATATAAACATTTTAAAAAGGGCCCCAGTTTTAATAAAATGAGCTTTTTAAATAAAGGGGGCCCTATCAGCAAATGAGAAAAAAAATGTTCCCCCCCCCCCCATAACATTTTTTGGCCCAAAAAAGAGAAAACGGTGGTAGAGGCTAACTACAAAAAAACATTTTTTTTACAAAGAAAACATTGAAAACGGTTTTTTTTCAAAAACTTCCCGAGGCGGGGGCCCCCCCCGCCCAGGCTTTTTCCAGGCGAATATCTCGGAAGTAAGTTATTGACTTTTTTTTTTTGCGGGTTTTTTTCCCCGTTTGATTAAAATGAAATAATACCAGGGGAAAGGGAAAAAAATGGGGATTGTTTTATTTTTAAGAATGCTTTTTTTGTAAATTTTCCCAAAATTTTTTTGGGTTTTTTTTTGGGGTTGGGGGAAAAAGTATTTTTTTTTTTCAACATTCAAACAGTTACATGCTTTTTTTTTTTTGTGGAATAAAGATAAGAAAAAGGAAAAGACAGGGCCAAAAATCGTATTAGCATTGTTCTTTCGGTACCAAGTCTCAAAAAACCCTTTTACGTAGTGACATATAGGAGGGGATCCCCCAAACCCCCCGATTTTTGATTTTTGGGAAATTTTTTTTTCAGTTTTGTTTGGACTATCTTATTGAATTTTTTTAAAAAAAAATTGAGTAAACATTCCCCAAATTTAAAAAAAATGAAAGAAATTGACTAAAAAAAAAAATTGCCCCCGGAAAAAACACATTTCCTTTTTAAGGTTTGGGGAAAATGGATAATGGTAAAATGTATTTAAAAATATAAAAAATAATTAAAATTTTGGGTAGCCCCCTTCTAATACAAGAAATATAAAATAAGTCACATATAAAAGGGGTAAAAGTTTTTTTTAAAATCAAAATTAAAAATAAGACACAATTTACCACAATGAGGGTAATTTTTCAAATATATAAAAAGAATTGAAATAATTAAGAAAGATTTTTATAAAAAAAGTAGACTAGAGGTAGAGTTTTGGGGAAAATAAAAGTTTTGGGTATTTGGCAATAGTAGGCTAAAAAAAATAAAAGATAAGAGAAGTTTTTGGGAATGAAGTATAAAAAAAAAAATAGGGCAATATAATGATAATAATAAGAAATTTAAATTGTAATAATAGTTAAAAAGAGAAAAAAATGTAGAATGCAAAAAAAAAAATTTTCAAAAATAATCCCAAAAAATTTTGGGAAATCGAAAATAAGGCAGTAATAAGGAAAAACCCCCCCCAATAAAAGACAATAAAAAAAAAAAGCGTGGGGCCCCCCAGTATCGTAATTAATCCGTTCCAGGGGGTAGTAATTTCCCCCAAAATTTTAAATTAACCATTATTTCCTATAAGAAATAATGTAAAACAATTAAAAACCCTTCCCCCAAAAAAAAATTCACATATAAAAAAAATTTAAAAAAAAAAATATATATATATATTTATTTTCCTTTATTAAGAGTTGCAGGCATCTGGAAGATAGAGTAAAAGGAAAAAAGGTCCTCTTGGGGGTTTTCTTTTTCCAAAAAAAAGGGCCCGTTTATCACAATTAAACACTTGTTGGGGGAGGGCTTCAGCCTCTACGAAGGGAAATTTCCACTCCCGCATGCCGTTTTACTCCCGCATGAAAGCTACACTCCCTGCTCCGAAACCCCTGCATCAATGCTAAACTCCCCCCTCAATGCAAAATTTTCCGCATTTTGGTTTTTACACTCCCCCATGAATGCTACACTCCCCCCATGAACCAAAAACCCCCCATGAATGCTACACTCCCCCCATACCTGCTAAACTCCCCTTTCAGGCTGCACACTCCCTGCATGAATGCTAAACTCCCTGCATGGCTGCTACACTCCCTGCATAAATGCTAAATTTCCCCGCATGAATGCTAAACCCCTGCATGAATCCCACACTCCCTGCATGAATCCCAAAAATCCCTGAAAGGCGCTAATCCCCCAAAAACCCGGGGAAACCCCCCCTGCAGCCGCTTTCCCCCCGCATGAATGTTTTCACCCCCTGCATGAATGCTATTTTTCCCCCTCCATGAATGCCCCCAAAAAGGGGTGCCACTGGGGGCCCCTTTTGGGGCCCAGGTGATTTTTTTCACAGTGAAAACCCCTAAAAAAAAAACACCAAAAAAAAGGAATGTTTAAAGAGCCACTAGGAAAAGCTTCAATGGTAAACAACGCCACTGGCGGCCCCCCCGCCCCCCCCCCCGAGGTGCGGAGCAGGCGGACAGGCCTAATACGTTACAAAAGGGGTTTTTTACGTTCCCCGGGGTCAAAAAAGCTTTTTTAAAACAGGGTTTTTACGGGAAAAAACCACAAACCCCGGGGGGGCCCCCCGTATAAAAATTGTTAAATTTGACAATTTACGCTGTCAGATTGCCCCCAAAATTTGAATAACGGGGTTTAGAGAATTCCCGCTAAAGAATTAGTTTAATAACACTAACCAAAAAGGGGGTCAAACCGCATTTTAAAGTTCAGGAGGCCGGAATCTCTGAGAAACTTTTTCAGCCCCATTTTTAGTAGAAATAGTAAAACTCTTCCCGGAAAAAAAACAAAAGTGCATAATTTTTCCTTTTTGACAACGTTTGCCCAGGAAAAGGGGTTTTTCCCAGTCACAAAAAGATTCGTTTTTGAAATGTTTTAAATAAAGGATCACATTATACCGCTTCCCGGGTTTTTTTTCAAAGGGGTTGGGGGATTTTTTACTATTTTTTCCCCTATCTCCCCCCTTTTGGGTTTTTTTTAAAAAGAAATTTTTTCCCCTCTCGAAAACCCCGGGGAATTTTCCTCCCTTTTTGAACTTTTTTACCCATGGGGATTTTGCCGCAGTTTTTGGCATTTTTTTTTCATACTTTCCCTTTTTTAGGTAAAGGGGAATATTTAAGATTATTTCTTTGAGAGCTACTTTTTAATTTTAAAAATTTTCTGATTTTTTTTTCCGGTTTGGGGTATCCTATCACTTTACACTCCTTTTTTAAAACATTTCATGTTTAAACGAAGGGGGTTTGGGTAAAGGGGGCGGCGGCCCTTTTTTTCCCGATTTAAAGGGGCCAAAAAGATTTTTTTTACTAAAAACTGAGTCAGATAATTGTTGGGGGGCGGGGTCTTGAAATTTTTATAAATCTTTTGTTTTGTCCACTTTTTTTTTATTTTTTATGCGGGGGTCGGGGGTAATTTTTTTCAGACGGGAGGAGTCCTCTGCCCGGGCGGGAGGGGTTTGGGGGCCATGCCTTTTGATTATTTTCTACCCCTGAAACCCCCGTCCAGCACTGGTTTGGTGGCTCGGAAGTCCAAATTTCCGGGGGTTAACATATCATTGGACCTTTAAGTTCATCGTTTTTTCCCGGGTATTCCCCTCTCCCCTTTTCCTTTTGACCCCTTGGAAGACTGCCTTTTCCCGCTAGACTCCTTGACATGAGAGATCGCCTTTTTGATGATTTTGAGAATTATTCTTCAAAACATTTGGGGAAATTTTTAAAACCCCGGGAGAAAGCAGCTTCAAAATTTTTGGGGAAACAAGGCCCCGGGGCACACCCGGGGGCCATTGACTTTTGGCCAGATGAAATGGATACCGGATAGGGTGGAGTTGAAATTTTCCTTTGCCTCAATTTGGGTAGATGGCGGTAACACAAGTTTCAGTAGGTTGTATAGGTATTTTGGGTGATTTTGAGTTGAGTTATATCATTTGGGTCCACGCATCTTAGTGTTATGGGGTCCTTCTAGGCCATCACAGCATTGCTAGGAACCTCTAAAAGAAATACGGAGCAACAAACTTGCCGCCACTGCTGCCGATCCCATTTCAGTACATAATTTACAGAAAAAAGATTGGCAGAAATCACAAGAACTATTATAAATTGTAATAATCAGAACAAAAAAATTATATAAATTAAAATAAAAACTAGAAAAAAAAAAAGTATATCGGAATACTTGGGGAAAGGGGAGGGCTTGACGGCCCCCCAAAAGGAGCATTCATCACAAATTGACGGGCTTATATCTCAAAAAATTTCCTAAAATTTTTTTTACCTATCCTGTTTATAAAAATGCGCCATTTAAAATAAAAAAAAAAATTCAAAATATTCGGGATACACAGGGAACGAGATCTACGACAGTTTAAGGGTTAGCCAAGTTAGGATGACTTTTTGTACCTAGGTTCTCTACAATTGCTACTAGAGATAATCTTTTATGTATATCGGTTAACGATATTAACCAGAGAGGGCATATTTTTTAACCAAACGTTAACCGACCAATTTTCCCATAAGAAATAATGGAAATAAAATTAACCCCAAGACTTTCAAAAGTAGTAAAATAAAATATTTTTTAAATTTTTAATTAAATAATACACAATTTAATGAACAAAAATAAATACAATTAAATATAGTACAATAACATGTCACTTACATTTATAAGGTTTGGTGGGAGGAGGGGAAAGGAGGAGTATAAGTTAAAGGTTTGAAGGGGAATCCCCCTTTCCCTTAACACGCAGGCAAGTTCTTTTTTGGGGACGGCCTTTTCTTTTTAATGCCACACTCCCGCATGAAGGTACACTCGCAGCCTCACACTCCCCCGAGCCCTACACCCCCGCATGCCGCTATACTCCCCGCATGTCACACTCCCGCATGAATGGTACACTCCCGCATGCCGTATACTACCGCATGCCTTACACTCCCACATGCCACACTCCCTGCATGCCTGCACCCCCTGAGCCGCCACTCCCGCATAAGGTACACCCCGCATGCCCGCTTACTCCCTGCATGCCTGCTACTCCCTGCATGCCTGCTACACTCCCTGCATGCCTGCTACACTCCCTGCATGCCGTACACTCCCTGCATGCCTGCTACACTCCCTGCATAAATGCTACACTCCCTGCATAAACAACACTCCCCGCATAAATGCTACACTCCCGCATGAATGTTATACCCCATGCCTGTTTCACCCCCATGCCTGCTACACTCCCTGCATGCCGCACACTCCCTGCATGCCTGCTACACTTCCTTCATGCCCTACACTCCCTGCATGTCTGGTTATACTCCCTGCACTGCCCTCCCTGCATTCTGCTATACTCCCCGCATGCCTCCCCCTGCATAAATGCTACACTCCCCGCATGCTCACACTCCTGCATGAATGCTACACTCCCCGCATGAATGCTAAGCACCCTTATCACAGGCTGGCATGAGGAGCTTTCTTGGGCCCATGGTAGCTTATTTAGCAGTTGCAAGTACTAAAAACAGTGGAATAATGAAAATATATGGTATAAATGCGGGGGGGGGGGGTGATCACTCCCGAAACAAAGCAACTGACGCCCTGAGGCGCTCAGCGGGCGCCACGCGACACGCTGGTACGAATGCGTTAACCGGCAAACATCGAACCGCAATCATTTTTTACGCAAAAATATCGAACGGGACAGCACGAAACCGGTGCGATGTAATGTTTTGTGATACAGGGAACTTCGCATGAATTTAATCCGCTCCGGCCCTTTGTTCATATCCCAATTTCATGTTGAGTCGATTTTCTCTTTTAAACCCCTTTTTTCAGGGTACGTGCCCTATTCTACGGCCTTGAGTTCGGGTCCAAACCAGTTTTACGTCATGAGCCACTCATAGATAAGTTTTGAGCAGTAAATTTGGTCATAGTTTATGAGAGAATACATCTATGTGGAAGAGACCACATAAACAAATCCCAGACCAGCAAAAATGAGAGAAAAAAACGAAACAAAATTTTCATTAAAACAGCGACTTTGCAGTGTTTTTTCGTATATTTTTTATTTGTATTTGGATTTCTTGGTCTCATTTGATAGAAGGGGTTGATATTTTAAAGATATAGAGATGATCTTGATTGTTTAGACGGGAAATCTTGAAACTGAGCTCAAAGTAGCAGAAATGGTAAATTTTTTCCCGATGTTGAAGAGTAAACAAAAACCTCACACATTTAATACGTGCCAGTTTGGGGGTCTAATATAGTTCACAAATGTGGTGATTTTTTTTTGACAATTATTACTATTGCAAAACAAAATTTTCCCATTTTTTTTGAATAAAAATTCATCATGGAATAAAAAATCAAAATTGAATATATTTGTAAAGACTGAAACATAACTAATGAAAGAGGAAATGTTAGTTAGTGCCAGGAATGCCTGCATTGTTTATTCTGCAACCTTTTTTAAATTTGGGAATTTTTTTGAACTTTGAGTTAAATTGGCTAAATTACCAACAATCACTTTATTTTGTAGTTGAAACAGTTGATGGGCGATTTCGGTCAATCTATAGAATAGAGGTAATACTGGGTGAAATAGCTAAGAATTTGGTCGACTGGAATAATGTAATTGGCCTAAAGGGTTTTTAAATTGGAAAAATTGGTGCATATATATCGCTGACACATCAAAATTGGAGTTCATAATTTCATCAATTTTCAATCAAATTTGTACTTTTTTTTTTATTACCTTCAGAAAAGATTTCACCATTCCAAAATGGCCTTGGACCATTAATCTGTTCCACCGAATTCCGCTCTCAGGAGGCACAAAAAATTTCAATATACCGGGGTATAATGGGGAGGGGTTCCGGGTTCAACACCCCCCTGGCCCGGTTGACCCAGGGCCCCATTTGGATCAGACTTTACAACCAGGTGGCGCTGGCGCACACAGTCCAAGTACAACCACACCGGTCAGGTACTGACTTTAGGGCCGGCGGTCAGGTACAACTTTAGGGCCGTCCTGCCTCTTAAGACAGCCAGGGGGTTTTCTGGAATCCCGATGATGTGGGGGGCAGTTAACAGTCTTGGGCCCCTGACACTTATTTGGGTTTTCTCTAAGTGCCAGGGCACCCCTGCTCTTCATTGGGGGGTGTTACGTCGCCTGGAGTCTTTTGCTTTTTAGGGGGTGACTCGCAGCAAGTTTTTTACTAATCCTCAAGAATTTTCCAGTATATAATAATTCTCCGCCGCATTTTAGGGAGTACATGTTTAGGAACTCGCCCTTCCCAGTAGTTGGTGGTTTATAGCGATGCTGCCGGAAGGTTCCTTCGACATTTTCTAGTTTTAACCCACCGCCGGGTGAGAGGGCAGCAATATTCCAGCCTAGATAGAAGAAGGACCCGAAAAGTGCCAACATGGGCTTGGCATCCTGGTTTTAAGGTCCCATTATCCATCCTGTCATTTTTCTAGAGATGTACAAAAGGGATGGGCCTTGAATGAGATCCTCTGACAGATCACCCCGTTGATATTATGATGCTAATATCAACTTATGGATTATTTATCTATCACAATTCATTTAAATGACATAATAAACAAATGTAAATAACATAGAAACCTGATATACACTCTAGAATTAATAAATGTCAATACATATGTGCTGTGGTGACAACGGCAGAGAAGAACGGTCGCGGGCATTCTCACTCTATGAAAACATCTTCCCATGCTTCCCTTCAGAGGAGTTATAAGAGAAATCAAGTTTGTGAGGCTAACTGCATTAGATCACTACTTTCATAAGGAAAACATAACGTAAAAATAAACTGCGTACGTACACCATTTACATTGGAGAAGATATGCTGGTGAAGGTTGACGGTGGAAAAGCTGGGCAGAGCAGCATATGCTGTCAGGAATTAATTTTGTTTTGTACTTTTTCTATCGCTAATTGCTTAACCTATGTATTATTATTATTATCAGACATGAGTAATTATGTGTACGTACGTACAGTGGACCCCCGAGTTTCGTAAACCCCGAAATCGTACACTCTATGTAAGTATAATATTGTAAGCGCTTGTGGAAGTGTATTTTTGGGGTCTGAAATAGACTAACCTACGTGACATTTTTCCTTAAAAGAGTAAATTGTTCGGTAAGGCTTGAGCAGAGACTTCAGGAGGAAGTTTTTGCAAACTCGGGGGTCCACTGTATTATTATTTTTTATTTTATTATTTTTATTAACACATCAGCCGATTCCCACTAAGGCAGGGTGGCCCGAAAAGAAAAACTCATCATTCACTCCATCAATGTCTTGCCAGAGGGCCTCTTTAAGGGGGGCCCTTGTCATGGTAAAGAGCTATCGGTCTGAGGTGGACCTCTTGGTCTTCTTCCTCAGACCGAACCTAATTACCCCCAATCCCCCTTCCCTTTCTCATCTTTCCCATCCTCCCTTTTCCCTTTCCTCCTCCTCATCCCTTCCTTCCCATTTTTCTCCTGGGAGCTTCCTCCACAGGCATTCTAGTTCCTAGGTTGAGGTTCTTGGTGGTTGTGTAGTTTGCCATGGAATCTGGATTGCCCGAGATGCCCCTCCTCTCCCGGTATCCCGGTGGCTTTGGGTATCTTTCGGGCGACGGGTGTATCTCTGGAGGCCACCTTTTGATTCCGGGTGGTGGTTGAAGGAGGTATGCTTTGGGCGGATATCCGGCTGCCTCTCTTTGACCGCTGAGGTGGCTCGGTGGATGTGAGGTTGCTATCCCGGATTGCTGGTTTACTGGCATGAAGGGTAGGGTATGGCACGGGTTCCATGCAGCATCTGCACTACTTGCGGTGTTGAGGTCCTCTTGGGCGCGGAGGGTGATTTACGCCCCTTTCATTCCTCCTAGGAGCTATTCCTCCACGTTCCCCCCCTTCTTTTTTTTTTAATTTTATTTTCTTTCTTTTTTTTCTCTTAAAAACAAAACGAAAGAAGAAACCTAACCATGGATGCCCTAGCCCGTGAACCTAACCATGAATGCCCTAGACTGTGAACTTACCCCTGGGCCCCTTCCTGATACTGCACCCAGTACTGACCCTGCCTCGTTAATGAACAACTCTTCGGACATCTCTATTACCCCTGTACCACTTGCACGTGCCAGTTCATCACCTGCTACAGGTACCAGGGTTCCGACCGGCCCTTTTGACACGCCTGACCTTCGCTCTTCTCTGACCTTGATTCCGGCTTCTCCCTCGACGGTGTGGCAATTTTCGGATCGCTTGACCGTCACCCATTGGACCACCCCCGGTCCCACATCCAAACGACCAAGACCCTTACATGACGATTCGACACTTACTTCTCTTTCATCTCAGAAACGACCAGCACGTCGCGCACTCCCTTTAAACACTTTGTTTCACACTACTCATGGGACAAAGTTTTTTACTTTAAGACCGACTACTCCAACTACCTATCTTTCCAATCATAGTATTGGTAAAGCTCTCCTACGCCATGTAGGTAAAGATATCTCATTTCACGCTCTCAAGAGCGGCACTCGCATCATCACGGTCCAGAATGCTGGCCAAGCTCGCGATCTTGATCTTTCTCTTACAACCATAGATACTATTCCTATCACTATTGACAAGCATCATTCTCTTAATTCTTGTAGTGGTACTGTCATTTTACCCACACCATTGTCCAACGGAATTTCCAGACATGTTGTGATGACATTTTGGAGCAGCTTGAGCTCCAAGAACTCCCTATCCTTAAGGTTGACACTGTTGTCCTCCCTGCCAATAAGCGAAGACGTTATCCTTGCAATATAGCTCGTTTAACGTTTGACTGCCGTGAACTCCCACCTTCGGTCTACATTGCAGGTCAATGTTTACAAGTTCGAAAGGTGACCCCTACACCACAACAGTGTAGAAACTGCTGGCGTTTTGGTCATCCAGCAAATTATTGCAGGTCCATGGCCGAATGCCCAGTTTGTGGTGCCGACGACCATGCCAGTCCTTCTTGTACTTTACCTCCCTCTTGCCTTAACCCTTTCAGGGTTTTTGACGTACTAGTACGGCTTACGCGCCAGGGCGTTTGACATACTAGTACCCATAAATTCTAGCGGCTCAAATCGGCGGGAAAGCACTGGTAGGCCTACATGTGAGAGAATGGGTCTGCGTGGTCAGTGTGCGCGGTAGGAAAAAAATCGGGGAACCAGTGGTGCATTGTGGGAACACCATTTCAGTCCACCTTGTCCACCATGAATCGCAGCAAGAAACACCTTACTCCTTGGCGAATTGGGACATTATTATTCCCCAGTGACAGTTCTAACAGTGATGGGGATGTCAGTGAAGGTGACTTTCAAGGTTTTGATGCGGTTGTGAATGAAAATAATGACGATAATACTGGTAATAGTGAGGAAAACCCAGACGACCCACAACCTTCCACCTCTGGTGCTGTGCCGTCTTGTTCACGTTCAATTGTACCAGAACGAAAGAGGAAATTGTATTTACTCATACCCAGGACTCAGATGTGAGCAATGGTGATGATAGTGATAGTGATTTTGAACTCCAAGCTCTTCAAAACAGTTCCAGTAGCGAGAGTGAAGTGGAATATTCACCAGTGAAGCGTCAGTATATACGACGGTATATGCGCTCTGGTAGTGTGCCATATGCTCTTCCAAAGGTTAGGAGTACATCCCGTGGGGGTACAACAGGCACAGATAGTGAAAACGAAGATGATAGTGCTGCAATTGGTATGAGAAATGTGCATGCATCTGGTGGTGGTGGTAGTGGTGGGGCCAGCTGTGAGGCACCAGCAGTGGGCCATGCTATTACCCACGCCGCTGAGTCAGCTCAGCTACAACAAAGGCCACCCTCACCCACCCAAAACCACAACAACCAACCCACCACATAAACCTGCAAAACCACAACCACCTGTCAATATCCAGTACCCACCAGCAGACTGCCAATGGGATTGGCAGGGAGCTCAGAATTTTATTCCCAATCCCCATCAGTTTGATGAAAGCCAAAGTGGAATACGCCCATCTTGTACACTTGGGAACAATGCCACTGAACTGGAATGCTTTGAATTATTCTTTGATGAACCCCTGATGGATATTATTGTCAGGGAAAGCAACAGATACTACGATTACAACATGGCAAACACAATACTTTCACCAGGATCACGTCTACACCAGTGGAAAGAAACAACTGTGGCTGAGATGTATCTTTTCTTTGACACAATAATGCTTATGCCACATGTGTATAAGCACAGTGTCAAATCATACCGGTCGACAGACCGCCTGATTTCAACCCCAGGTTTCAGTGATATTATACCAGTGAATCGATTTGTACTTCTGTTACGCATGTTACATTTATCAGACAAAACCAGGCCTGACAGAAACGACAGGTTATATGAGATTACGAATGTGTTTGTGACCTTAAACAGAAATTCAATATGTATTTTTATCCCTTCAGGAAGCTTGTTATTGATGAGTCTTTGATTTTATTCAAAGGTAGACTGTCGTTCAGCAGTATATACCAAGCAAGAGGAAACGCTTTGGTATAAAGTTGTTTGTACTTTGTGATTGCTACAGTGGTCTTATATTGGATATTATTGTGTACACTGAGGTAATACATTGAAAGATACCAGGAAGTTATTGGGTATCTCTGGTGATGTGGTTAGAACAATGATGGAACCATATCTTGGTAAGGGGCATATATTATATACTGATAACTGGTACACAAGCCCTTTACTCAGTGATTTTTTGCGAGTGAACATGACAGATGTGTGCGCGCTACAGTGCATGCAAATCGTAAGCATATGCCTAGGTTTGATGCAGGCACTCGTAGAGGTGAAGTGCAGGCATTTTCTGTGAATGACATCATGGCATTTCGGTGGCAAGACAAACGAGATGTCACACTGTTCTCATCAGTTCACCCTAATGAAATGGCAGACACTGGCAGGGTGAATAGAGAGACCGATGAACCCATTCTAAAACCTGCAGCTGTGATGGACTACACTCTCAATATGCGTTCAGTGGACAAATGTGACATGGAATTCTCTCCCTGGAATTCTCTCCAGGTAAACTCTCCAGGTAAGAGTTATAGATTAGATTTTGCCACCGAAGTGGCTAGTTTATTGTGCACCCTATATCCATCCTGTGGACGGTAGTGTAAGAGCATATGGATACACAAAAGGCCTAGGCACTAGGCCCCAAAGGGGTTAACAATTGTACATTTGGGTTTATATCTACATTTCAATTATCTGTTACAAGCAAATTTAGGAAATTTGCTTAGTACAATTGGTATCTTATTTCATGAATAAGATATCTTGACATGTCACATAGGTTATTATAATGTCTATCTCTATATTCCTCAGTAAGTGCACAATTAAGCACATAGTGTTCAAGACAGTGACCATATGCCTGATCACATAATTTGCATTTAGTTTGATCATCATCTGTGTCTTGCAAACTTTCAGAAGTACCTGTAGCCAAGCCTAAGCCTGGCCACTACAACATCAGTCAGTCTGTTCACATTGCAAGTTGCTCCACAAACATGCCCATCTGTGCTCGCATTATCATGAGCACAGATAGGAACGCTCATGGTAAAAGTTATAAGTGGTACATAAAACTCTTTTTCCATATTCTGGACATTTCAATGCTCAATGCTTATAATATGTATAAGCTGAAGACCAGAAACAAACCACCATATGGTGAATTTTGTTTGTCTGTGGTCAGACAAATAATATTCAAGTACCAAGTAATAACACCTGCAATAGAACACCGCCCACGAAATTATGAACAAATACCCTCTCGTCTGAGGCCTGGTGATCACTACCTAATGAAACTGCCTGCTAATGCTTGCAAGACAAAGGCTCAGAAGAGGTGCCATGTCTGTGCACATACAAAAACGTCCTCAACAACGCAGAACTCTTTTTATGTGTGAGGAGTGTAAAGTACCTTGTGCATGACACAATGTTTCAAAGAGTTCCACAAGCTACACCACTAATAGGAACATGTCCAGTGACTGTATATATGTATATATATGATAGAAAAATAGTAATAAACAATCTTTGACATTGTTACTTTTTGTAAACATGTTTTGTAAACAATGTAATGAGAACAAAGTTTGTGTAGTTATTGTGAAGTGAATAACGAGTGAATATTTGAAAACAGCACTTATATTGGTCTCACAGACCATAAAAGTTATTTGAAAAATAAAAAAAGAAAAAGAAAAAAACAATCAAAAAAAAAGAAAAGAAAAAATTACCAGCCGACCGGCTGTCACCGATGTTGCCATACATGGCTCATTTTCTGTCAACTTCAATCATCTATATCTCAGTACCCCTGCAGCGCTGTATAGCCCCTGTGGTTTAGTGCTTCTATTTGATTATAATAATAATAATATATCTCGGTAAGTATTGATCGCAGAAATGTTTTTTAGCCTATTAGATTTAGAAGAAAAAAAACTATTATTTCATAAGAATTTTTTTTTTTTTTTTTTTAAATTTTCTCGAACCTGAGAGAGAGTTTAGAATTGAGGCCTCGACCCTGAAAGGGTTAACTGTCATGAGGCACATCCATCGTACTCTCGCCGTTGTCAGGTTTACCTGAATGAGTGGGAAATCCGTTGTCTCGAAGAGGCGGAAGGCTTCTCATATGCTATGGCTGTCTCTCATCTACGCCTTCAAGGGAGACTTCCCCATATTTCCTATTCTCCCATTGCTAAATGTCGCCCCACTTCTGGGGTCCCAACTTCCTCGACTTCCTCTGTTGTTACATCCTCCGTCACCCCTGTCTCGAATCCTTTTGCTGTTCTTGGCTCCGAGGTCCCTACCTCGGCATCCCATACTGTCCACTCTCCTTCCTCTACTCACTCGCACAGTTCTATGTCTACACGCTCTCATCCCCCACCTAAGTCTCAGCGCCCCCCTTCTTCTCATAAGTCCGGCAAAAAATTCCTATTGCCGGGTTCTTCGCCTCCGACTATTTCTGTAACAAGTGTGGAGGTTCATCCTCCTTGTACAATATCTTCATCCCCTGTCCCCTCTCAAGTTCCTTCCCTGACTGTCCCTCCCCAGGCCACTTCCACTCCTGTTCTCTCCCAAGCCCCTTCGACAGTTTCCTCTTCCATCTCCTCGCCCTCTACTTTAGTACAGTCTATAGTCTCCCCGAAGGTTGCTCACTCTCCTTCCATTTCTAATGTGGTCCCACATTCTGAATCTTTGTCTTTCGAAAATCTGGAAGCTATCGCAGAATTTATTGCAGAGTCTGGAACGTTGATGGACACAGCTTCACCATTGGTTCTTCCTCCTCTCTCTTCTCCGTCTACACCCCTCCTTCCTTCACAGCGTCCCACTCTTTCTCTGATTATGAGTCTTTCCCTGCCTCCACACGTGGACTTTTCTAACCCTAGTCCATAGATACCTCTAACTTCGACTTCTATCTTTCTCTCTATAAATCATGGCTTATTTGCAGTGGAATATCCGAGGCCTCAGGGGTAACCGGGGTGAGCTTCAGGTGTTGCTCTCCCAGTTTTTCCCTGTTGGTGTCTGTTTGCAAGAACCCAAATTGCAATCCTCTGTTATCCGGCCCTTTTCAGGCTATGATTTGTTATATTCATCGGATCCTTTTTCCGATGGAACCTTTAACGAAAGTGCTCTTCTTATAAGCACTGGTGTTCCATACCGTCAGCTCTATGTTCATTCTTCTCTACTTTACACCACAGCCCGTATCCACTTGAATAAGTGGTATACACTCTGCTCTTTATATCTTTCCCCTTCGCGAGCATTGTCTATCCCAGATGTTGATTTTCTGGTTTCTTCCTTGCCGCCACCCCTTCTATTACTTGGCGATTTTAACGCACACCATTTTCTTTGGGAAGAGTCACACTGTGACTCGTGGCGTTCAGTTGGAGGCATTTCTTGCTTCTCTCCCACTCCATGTTTTAAATACAGGTACTCCTACCCATTTTGATCCCCGAACTCATTCTTTCTCCTTCATCGATCTTTCCATCTGCTCTTCATCAACTGTCCTTGATTTCACCTGGTCTGTCCTCCCGGACTTACATGATAGCGATCATTTCCCAATCATACTTAGGTCCCCTTCGTATTCTCCACCTCGTAGCCCAAGCTGGCAATTTGATTGGGCGAAATGGGACCTTTACGCACATCTTAATGCCTTTCATGAGGTTCCTTCCTCGTCCTCCATTGATGAGGTTTTACATCTCTTTTCGTCCTCCGTCTTCACGGCAGCTTCACATTCTATCCCCCAAACCTCGGGCAATCATTCTCAGAAGTGTGTGCCTTGGTGGTCTCCTGCTTGTGCTCGGGAAGTACGTTTGAAACGCGCTGCGTGGGGCAGGTATCGGTATAACAGAACCACAGAGAGACTCCTTGATTTTAAGCAGAAGAGAGCAAGTGCTTGCCATGTCATACTTGATGCTAAACGCACTTGCTGACGAGATTACGTTTCTACTGTCACTTCGGCTTCCTCAATGAGTGCAGTCTGGAAGAAAGTGCGGAAATTGAGTGGTAAATTCTCCCCTGACCCAGCTCCTGTTCTTCAGGTAGCCGGTGTCTATATAGCACACCCTCTTGCTGTTGCCACTGAAATTGGTAATCATCTGGTCCGCATTTCTCAAGGGCTCCATCTATGCTCCTCTTTCCTTTCTTCTAAGTCTGCCAGTGAGTTAAAGCTCTTAGATTTTTCTTCTCTCAGAGAAGAATCCTATAATGTGCCTTTTACCCTTTTAGAACTGGAGGCAACACTCTCTGCTTGCCGATTATCGGCAGCTGGGCCAGACGGCATACATATTCGTATGCTACAGCATTTACATCAGTCTGCTCTTACTGTCCTCTTACGACTCTTTAATCTTATATGGTCCCAAGGAGTTATTCCCTAACTGTGGAAGTCTGCTATTGTTCTCCCTTTTCGCAAACCGGGTACTATGGGACATGATACTTCCCACTACCGTCCCATCGCTCTTACCAGTGCAGTTTGCAAGGTGATGGAACGTCTAGTTAATAGACGTTTGATGTGGTATTTAGAGACTCACAGTAGTCTCTACACTAGTCAATATGGCTTTTGTAAGGGCCGTTCTGCCATTGACTCCTTACTGTGCTTGGATATGTATATTCATAATGCCTTTTGCCAATAACCACTCGGTTATCACTATATTTTTCGATCTTGAGAAGGCTTATGACAACTTGGAAGTATAATATCTTGACCCAGGGCCACTCCTTAGGCCTCCGAGGCAATCTACCATTTTTCCTTAAGTCTTTCTTAACTGAAAGACATTTCCTGTCCGGGTTAGTAATGAGCTTTCCCCGGACTTTGTCCAAGCTGAAGGTGTCCCCCAGGGTTTTGTTCTGAGCACAATATTTCTCCTTGCTATAAATAATCTGGCATCAGTTCTCCCATCCAACATTTGGTCATCGCTTTATGTGGATGACTTTGCTATAGCTTGTGTTGGTGCTGACTGTCACCTCATTGCAGTTTCCCTCCAGCATGCCGTCAACCGAGTTTACGATTGGGCCACCTCTCTTGGGTTTAAATTTTCTAGTAGCAAAACTCATCAAATTACGTTTACTAGATGTTCAGTGGTCTCTGATCATCCATTGTATCTATATGGCTCACGTATCCTAGAACGTGATAAAGTCAGGTTTCTCGGCCTCCTGTTTGACTGTTGATTGTCCTGGAAACCTCACATTACCTCTCTGAAGGCAACTTGTCATAGCCGGCTGAACCTCCTAAAGACCCTCGCACATCTTTTGTGGGGGGCTGATCATAGCACTCTCCTCCACCTGCATTCAGCCGTAATTTTATCGAAACTCGATTATGGTGACCAGATATATTCATCGGCCTCCCCTGCTACTCTTTCCAGCCTTAATCCCATTCACCAAGAATTGCGTTTATGCCTTTGTGCATTTTGTTAAGTCTATTTTCTTGGCTGCTTACTTTTGGGCAGTAGAATGGTAGCGTAGGTGCAGAGATACGGCCGATGACTAGACTCAGTTTATTAATGGCAAGGTGTAGGTGTACACGGGAACAGAGCGTGAGGGGACCGGGAGCCAGTTAGGGTAGATCCTGGTTCAGTGAGGAAGGCTGTCGAAGTGAGGAAGAAGCATGGCTGACCAGCCCGACCTTGATAGGCCTATAGAGGGCAGCATTATAGTGCCGCGCAGTTTGAAAGAGCCTCTGGTTAGGCTGTTTACATCCGCTCGGCCACCTACCGCGTGTCGTCTCGACACGACAATACTGGCGGGCACGAAGGTGTAAACAAGCAAACAAGGTTACCCAGGGGGAACTGGCTTCCGGTCACCTGACATTTACAACAGGATATTGCCGGTGCAGGCCGAAAAAAAAACTCCCACTTCGTGAGTCGGGGGAGAGAAAATCGGCCTGCCCGTACAGCTGGACGGAGGACAGAACAAGCCAATGCTGACACAGGAACTAGAGTCTTCTATATACAGGTTGTCCACAGGGCCAGACGTCAACTTGACTGCACATCCATGAGCGCTGTACCATCCTCACATCTGCAAACAATGACTGACAGTAGCATTTCCTAAGGTGTAACATTTAACTCAAAAGGGCGATACTGCCCTTGCCTTTATACAGGCTTTACAAGACACACTGGGTGCACATACTCACAATAACATTATTTCCATGGAATTCATTATACTACGGGTACCCTCTAAGAATAAATTTTACATATTTACATGGTGTTGTCCACCCTGACTCCATTATTTACTAACTATACAATGTATGCACATTAATCCCCATTTCTGCAAGCAAACAATTAGCTTAGCTAGTGTAGGAGTCGGACAAGTCAGTAGGTATGTCAATGTCAAAGAAATGTACTGCTGTCCGGGGTCTCAGGCCATAAGTATGGAGCCTTACAGGGCTGTCATCTGTCGTAGGGATAGCGGGTGAAGAACTAGACAGGTTGTCACTAGTTTGAGTCTGATTGTGGCTTTGCAATGCCCGTGATTCCAGCTCTGCTTCAGCTTGCACATGATCAATATACTTCATGTGGTCAAGGTGAGCTTCTCTGATAGTTCCGGTAGCTATCTCCCTCACCTTGAACTTATTGCCGCGGAGCTGTCGTAGGACACGGTAAGGACCGACAAACTTTGGTACAAGTTTATGCATACCAGGGGTCTGCCGGGTTGAGCAACATAACTTTGCAACCTGGTTCCACCTTACTTTCCTTAGCGTATGCGTTGTGATCAGACGTGAACCTATCTGTGGTTTTTATTAGGTTCTCACGTACTCACCGGAAAACAAGCTGTGGTGTCCGCATCTTAACTATACCGGTGTTATCGGCGTCATAGATTGGGATAGGCGGGGCAAACAGGATTTTGTATGGTAAACGCTTATCATAGCCGTACAAGGCAAAATGGGGTGTCTCGCCAATCTAGCTGTTGAGGGAAGAGTTCAATGTACACTGAACATCTGGAATAGCGTCATCCCATGTAGTACAACTCGGATTAACGGTTACTCTGAGCACCTCCAGAACTTGCGGTTTGTACGTTCAGCAAGACCATTACTCGCCGGGTGACGTGGAGCTACTGGTGCTTGGTGAATATCAAACCTGGAACAAAGGTCCTTCATTGTGGCATTTATGAACTCCGACCCATTGTCTGACAGGAGAACACGTGAGCAGGTATGACGGAGAACGATACGCTCACGGAAAGCATTTGCGACTGTCTCGGCCGTTTTGTCAGGGATGGGTACTAACTCCCAGTACCGCGTCAAGTTATCTACCATTACAAGCAGGTGTTTATTACCCTTCTCCGAGGTCGAGAAATTCGTCAACAGGTCAACAGAAGTTCTCTCCCAGGGCTCCTTTGTAATGGGATACTTCAGAATGGGATTGGGACCCATGACAGTACCCTTGTGTTGTAAGCAAACGACACACGGGTGTACATACTTGGCAATTTCCGCTGCCATCTTAGGCCAGAAATATTTCATTCTAGCCTGTTTGATGCTGCAGTCCTTCCCAGGGTGCACTGCGCCTGGGACATCGTGGATCAACTTGAGAGTCGCGGGTACCAGGGACTCCGGTATCACCAGTTGGTGTACGGTTCTGCCGGGGTCCACTAGTCGAGCTACCCGACACAGTACTCCTTGATTGACCACTAAGTCTGTCAGCGGAACGGGCGACTTGACCTGCGGGCCAACGTCCTCCTTGGTTAGGAATCGAAGGACTTGTGACCACACCGGGTCCCGCCGTTGGGCTCTCTCTAGGTCCTCGACGGAGAACGAGTTGTCTGCACTGACAAAGGCTATATGCCTCGACAAGGCGTCAGCCACGACATTTTGCTTACCCGGTACATAGCAGATTTCGGGATTGTAGTCGTTAAATGTGAGAGACCACTGAGCATGTTTCCCAGAGAGATTCTTGTTTGCAAAAAGGGATAATAATGGCAGATGATCCTTTTTCCGATGGAACCTTTAACGAAAGTGCTCTTCTTATACGCACTGGTGTTCCATACCGTCAGCTCTATGTCCCTTCTTCCTTACATTACACCACGGGCCCCTATCCAAATTGAATAAGTGGTATCCTCTGTTCTTTTATCTCTCCCCTTCGCGGGCTTTTCTATCCCGGGTGTTGATTTTCTGGGTTTTTTCCTTACCGCCACCCTTTTATTACTTGGTGATTTTTTAAAAACCACTTTTTTTTTCTGGGGGGGGTCGCACTGTGACTTCCCCTGGCATTCAGTTAGAGGGATTTTTGTTTTTCTTCCCCCCCTGTTTTTAAAAAC
>WNWK01025622.1:0-28354 GCA_009830355.1 Cherax destructor
AATTGGCTGTAATGGCTGCAAACCTCAAGATGTTAGATTAACACAACAACCATATTCAATAAGAACTTCGCAGTAATCAAATGCGATATTCAACACACCCGAACTTGCAATAACTATGCAAAGTGGTCGGAAGCCAGAATCCTGGTATGGGTGTCAACAGTCTATTACATGTGTAGTATATACGCCCTAGCAACATTTATAATAATAATAATAATAATAATAATAATAATAATAATAATAATAATAATAATATTATTATTATTATTATTATTATTATTATTATTATTTCGTTGCAAGTTTACATCGAGATTTTGTAATTACAATCACGAACTGAAGTGCAAAGAGAGACACTATCATGCTATGGCATTATGGGCAGACTAAATCTAATGGCTTATATACTACTTAATACTAGAGAAATTGATTGAGTTTGTTTAAGTTAAACATTAGCTTATGTTTATAACAAATAACAAGTTTACTCAAATTACAATCTGAGGATATTACATTGTGACAAGTGTTTTGTAGGATGGTTACATCAATAGTAAATATTGAAATTATATTATGGGAAAATAACCCTGAGCATTGTTGAAAGTAATTTGCAGTATGAGTATTTAGTTTAGGGTGAGTAGGTGGTTTGTGAGAAGAGTCTTAAATTGATGTTCAGACCAGATTATTTTAGTATTTACTGGTAATGAATTCCAGATTTTGGGGCCCTTTATGTGCATAGAATTTTTACACAGGGTGATATGGACACAGGTATATTAAAACGTGATCTGTGTCTTGTGTTATGGTCATGGGTCCTGTTAGAGTTGGTGAGGAGAATTTTGAGCGGAGGGTTTATATTTGAGTGTAGAGTTCTATGTATGTAGTAGGCACAAGAATAAGTGTGAATGTTCTTTACGCTGAGTAGTTTTAGACTTGAATAGTGGTGGAGTATGCTGTCTAGAGTGGGAATTTGTTATCATTCTGATTCCAGCCTTTTGCTGGGTTATTAGTGGTCTCAGGTGATTTAATGTTCTTGATCCCCATGCACAAATTCCATAGGTGAGATAAGGGTAGATGAGTGAATGATACAGTGCAAGGAGAGCTGATTGAGCCACATAGTAGCGTATTATAGGTAGGGTCCCTTGTCAAGTCAGATCAAGTGACCCCATGCACGTAGGCCGTGCCCAAGAGCCCTCTACTCACTCTCTTCTAGACCTAAGCAGGGGTGTATCTACGAAAAATAGCGCCTATGGCAAGCACTAAAATTGCGCCCTTGTCCAAACATCTGACATCCATCTTTTAGATAACTTTACCATAAAATCACCTCAAAAATACAAGTTAAGATCGTTTATCTTTTAATTAACAATTTATGGCACAATATGAAAATTACAACGAACTGCACCGTTCTTGCTTTCACTGATGGAAATTGGTCTATAATGTGCTCAAATTCATTTTTTTCAGTTTCTTCTCTTTCTACACTCAGCAGAGGAAGATCACAGAGTCTGCCTTGACCCATGTAGGCTCTCAAATATGGAAGTATTAGTTTTAACTTAATGATCTCCCACAGCAAATAATAAAAATTGCTATGGTTATCATTATCTGAATAGCAATTCCGAACAATAAATTTAAGAAGCTCTTCAGGTCTAGATATCTTCATGTTGGCCAGACATCATAGCAACAGTCTGCAATTAAAAATTTCAACATGCGGTTATACAGCTGCCTTGCATCACTTCTTGTTTCACTGATCTAGTTTTCATTATCTGTCATGAGCAGAACTTGAAGTATCTCCTCAAGGTACTTCTTGAGGAGCTTCACTGCTTCTGTTCCTGCACTCCACCTGGTTTCCGATTCCGAATTAACAACCACAGACACGGCGTTTTTTAGTTTTTCCAGCGCTGGATTGAACGAGAGAAGAAAACGTAAAGAGCTTCGATGGCTCCAAAAAACGTGACCATCATTGTATCCTGCTTGGCTGTATGTACACTCACCAAGTTGAGTGAGTGTTGTCGCAATTCACATACACTGTCAGGTTGTTTTTCTCATTTATTCTATGATGACCACCACTTCTGTGTCCAGCCATCCTTCTCTAGCTGTTTCAAGATGTCTTCAACCAAGGTCTCAGCATCCTTCTGCCTTATCTGGATAAAAGCAAGGACGGACTCTAACACGGACTGCTTTCCTCTCAAAATCAACTTCCACGTATCTCACTACTTCTGACATCTGCTCACGGTGTACCTGATCAGGAGTCGAGTCTAACATGAGACCTTAGTACTTGGCTTTACGAATGCTTCTCAGTAAACTCTGGCGAACAGTGGATGCCATCATGTGGATGATTTCGTTCTGGACATCCGGTGGAAGATAAGACGTGGATCTAAGATTAATTTTTACACGAGTGAGGTGTTCTTTCATGACAGAGTCAAAGATGGCCAGTAGTTTCACTGAACCAAGGAAATTTCCCACATTGGAGTCATCGTCCAACTGAAAGGACTCCCTGTGTCCTCGCAAAGCCAGGTTCAGAGTTGCGATATCACACCACTTCTGCTTTCCTTCTCAATTTGTGACTGAAGTTCCGCGTCAATAACTCCTCTATTTTCAGCTAAATTTCTTTCCACTGTGTGAATCACTCCCAATGATTCTTAGCATTTTCATGAACATTAATCCTTTCAGGTGTTTTCCACTGGCTGAATCCACTTTCCTGCTCCAATGAGGGTTAATGGTTTAACGGGGAATAGAGAAGACAAAAGATGCAAAATGAAGACTTTTAGAAGGGAAATAGACCATCCAGTCACTTCCTCACCACCAGCATATCCCAGTTTCCTCTTTAATCAAGTTTTGTTCATTGAGCTGTTATTAGTTGGCAGGAAAGGCCCATCACTGTTCTGGAAATACTTAGAACACAGCATTATTATTTCTGTTCTCAATACGTCAGGCAAGATTGCTTTTCCAGTATACTTGTCGAACTTCAGAAGTCCAGTATCATGGTGTCCAATCACTTCTGGCATGACAGTTCGAGGCTCTTCAACACCATCCATTCATTAGGTTCAATGTCGTCAGGTTCAGTTTCATCTGACAAAATTTCGTCAATAAACTCAACATCACCACCATCATCTCTCCCTCTTGTCATGTCCACGTTCTCTCCGACAGTCTCACTTTTAATCTCGTCATACTCGGATTTATTTGACTAGACTTTCTCCTCGGCTTGTGATGCATGTTTACTGGATCCACCTTCGATTCTAACAAACTTGTATCAGGTGCAGGCGACTCCATGGAACGTGTCGAACAACTTGTTCCGGCCTTTTCAAAGAAGGGCATGAAGAACTTGATCAACTTCTTGGCTTCCTAAACCTCCAAATTTCGTCTCTTCTGTCCTTCACCTACACTTTAAGTCTTCTTCGAGAAGAAACCTTTCATAGTCTTACGCATTGTTCTGAAATAAGGAAATGGCACTTTTAATAAGAACATTAATTTTCACAGATTTTGCACAAAATTATCTCCTATGGAGAGGGAGCATGGACACAGGGGTCGTCCCACAGCTGCTAGAAACAACAGACATAACCCCACTCCAAAAAGTGGGCAGTAAAGAAATAGCAAACAACTACTGACTGATAGCGCTAACGTCCCATATCATAAAAATCTTTGAAATGGTTCTAAGAAGCAAGATCACCACCCATGTAGATATCCATCAGTTACACAACCCAGGGCAACATGGGTTTATAGCAGGTCGCTACTGTCTGTCCCAACTACTGGACCACTATGACAAGGTCCTGGATGCTCTAGAAGACAAACATAACGCAGATGTAGTATACACAGACTTTGCAAAAGCCTTTGACAAGTGTGACCATGGTGTAATAGCACACAAAATGCATGGTAAAGGAATGACAGGAAAAGTTGGTAGATGGATCTATAATTTCCTAAAAAATTGAACACAAAGAGTAGTAGTCAACAGAGTAAAGTCTGAGGCGGCTACGGTGAAAAGCTTTGTTCCACAAGGCACAGTACTCGCTCCCATCCTGTTCCTCATCCTCATATCTGACATAGACAGAGATGTAAGTCACAGCACCGTGTCTTCCTTTGCAGATGACACCCGAATTTGCATGACAGTGTCCTCTATTGAAGACAACGCAAGACTTCAGGCGGACATCAACCAAATCCTTAAATGGGCAATAAAAAACAATATAAAGTTCAATGATGAGAAATTTCAATTAAAACTATGTCGGAGTAGGGATGTATCGGATGTGAAAATTTAGATATCCGCGGATGCAGATATGTATACGGATGTCTTACTTATTTTGCGGATGCGTATGTAAGAAATGTGTATCATCTAAACACTTGAATTTCATTCTCTGTTGTTGTCAATTTATGAGACATCTTTTTGGAACAAATGAAACCAAGGAGCAGAGTTTTGAAAGTAATTGGAGCTATTCTAGAAATATTGGAAAGGCTTATACAATTTTTCATTATAGGGGAGCTGTACATGCCAAAAGTGACATGACCCTTGCTCTAGGGCAGCTGTACATGCCAAACGTGACATGAACCTTGCACTTTGGCAGTTGTACATGCCAAAAGTGACATGAACCTTGCTCTTGGGCAGCTGTACATGCCAAAAGTGACATGAACCTTGCTCTATGGCAGCTGCACATGCCAAAAGTGACATGAACCTTGCACTTTGGCAGTTGTACATGCCAAAAGTGTCATGAACCTTTTTCTAGGGCAGCTGTACATGCCAAAAGTGACATGAACCTTGTCTGCAGCTCATGAAGGCATGACCTTTGAGCTTACATGCCAAAAGTGACATGAACCTTGCTATAGGGCAGCTTTACATGCCAAAAGTGACATGACCCTTGATCTAGGCAGCTGTACATGCCAAAAGTGACATGAACCTTGCTCTAGGGCACCTTTGCATGCCAAAAGTTACATAAATCTTGCTCTCGGGGAGCTGTACATGCCAAAAGTGACATGAACCTTGATCTAGGGCAGCTGTACATGCCAAAAGTGACATGAACCTTGATCTAGGGCAGCTGTACATGGCAAAAGTGACATGAACCTTGCTCTCATGCAGCTGTACATGCCAAAAGTGATATGAACCTTGCTCTAGGGCAGCTGTACATGCCAAAAGCGACATGAACCTTGCTCTAGGGCACCTTTATATGTCAAAAGTGACATAAATCTTGCTCTAGGGGAGATGTTCATGCCAAAAGTGACATGAACCTTGCTCTAGGGCAGCTGTACATGCCAAAAGTGACATGAACCTTGCTCTAGGGCATCTGTACATGCCAAAAGTGACATGAGCCTTGCTCCAGGGGAGCTGTACATGCCAAAAGTGACATGAACCTTGCTCTAGGGCAGCTGTACATGCCAAAATTGGCATGAACCTTGCTCTAGGGGAGCTCTACATTTCAAAAGTGACATGAACCTTGCTCTTGAGCAGCTGTACATGCCAAAAGTGACATGAACCTTGCTTTAAGTGCAGTACATTAGTATGGAAAATATGAATTTGATAGAATTAGGCTTTCTCTTGTTTTAAACGAAATACAAAAATATATTTAAGTAACAAAACCTGACAAGCACTTAACAGTTCCCTTTAGGTATTCTCAATAGAAGTTTAAGTAGAAGGTGTTATTTCTTAAGTCTCAGTCTCTCTTGCTTAAAACCTTCACAATTATCACTGCATGCAGTTCTCAATTTTTTTTTATATTAGTAATTTTTATAATCATTTGGGAGCGCTAAACCCGTAGGATTATACAGCACATGTGGGGGGGGGAGGATGGAAGGTATTCAGGTATCCTGGAACACAGATCCAACTCCCTAGATCAAGAGTCTCTCACCAGCATCAAGGGGTTATACTAGTAAATCCGCTTCATTTAGGCTCCAAGGGTTATTTATCTTTGGTATTTATTTAGAATAAATTAATAATAACAGTTTCATTAATTTTAGAATTAACGTTTTTTTTTTTCAGTGTATTTTGACTCCTCATACGGCTGCATTGATTGATAATCGTCCTGAAGATATTGCAGATGAATTTTCAAAGAACTACGTAGCCTTTTTGCAAGGCAACTCGATAAGTGGAACAATAGACTTCAATAAAGGCTATTAACTTGGTAAGCACCATTTAAGAATGGAGATAAAGAGAGGAAAAAATGGTTCATAATTTTTCGAGCTCAGGCTTAAATTTGATTAGAATCCAAAGCTTTTTTGTTGACTCTATTCTACAGAAGAGGAACTTAGACCGAGGTCGAAAAAGACAAATTTTCCCAGTTTTTTCCTCCACGTGAGTTGTTTCCTGATGACCTGTGTGTAAACACCAGCGTTCTGTAAACTGTAGCACAGAATTCTTCATATATACACTTTGAGTAAGTAGCAGTGAAGTGATCAGGAGATTTATGATGTATAGAAATATGTACTTTCCTCCCCATTCAAAACTCATACATTAAAATACTATTTATTAAAATATTGGATGTTATGTGTATTACAAAAACAAAAAACAAAAAATGATAAAATTTAAGTGAATTTATTTATGATTATGATTTGTCGCAAAATTATGTTAGATATGATAAGAGAATCATTGAAAAGAAGTGTTTGTGTGTTCAGGAAACTTCAGAAATATTTAACATGTTTTTGTTGCTATTAAAATGTTAAGCACTATGTATAACTCCAGCTGCTTTGATCAGTATGAAAGTGACACATTTTAGGGGTTAAAAGGTTGCCAGTGCACAATGCAGAATAAAATTTGGGAAATACTTCTACTGACAGAAGTCCTGGAGCTGAGTAGTACTGTGTCTTCACTCTGAAAAATGAGTAAGAATGTTGTAGAAAGGAGAGTCATTAGAAATGTGAAGTCAGCACTCTGCATGCAAGGCAGCTGTAGAATGAGTGATGATGAATGTGTTAGCTTGTTAGAAGTAGTGTTGCTGATGTAAACTAGCTGATTAAGGTTACCCAGGTCGTCTCCCACCGAGAGGTAGGAGACGACCTGAGTGTTAATATGTATTATCTACTTCAAATCTTGTAATGGCATTTGATATGTAGTCATATTGTAGACACGTGTACCATTTAAAAATATGTGAATGTGTATGAATATTTATAAAAACATAAAAGTAGCATTATAACTGGACTAGTCTAATGCTCTGTTTATTCATTTGATAGATTTCAACCATCCAATTTGTTTTCCAAAAACATAGAAGGTTGCATCAGCAGATTTATGGCTAATTGAGTCAAACTTCGAAAAAAATAGTTTTGATTTTGATATGAATATTGATTTACAATTAAACAAATTAGATTCGTTTATAATTAATAATATCTGGGAAGAATTTAAGCTGTTTGACAAGTCCTTGACATCCCACCCGCACCATAATGAGACAGGATGTGACCGTGAGGTGATATCTCAGGCTTATAAGCCTTCTGCTGTTCTTTTGTTTTTACTGGTTCTTTAAATGTAAGAAATCACTAAAGCAATTGGAATTCCACTTTTTTCACAGTGGTTGTCTATATATATATATATATATATATATATATATATATATATATATATATATATATATATATATATATATATATATATATATATATATATATATATGTGTGTGTGTGTGTGTGTGTGTGTGTGTATGTGTGTGTGTGTGTACTCACCTAATTGTAGTTGCTGGGGTCGAGACTCAGCTCCTGGCCCTGCCTCTTCGCTGTCCGCTACTGGTTCTCTGCTCTCCCTGCGCCATGAGCTTTATCATACCTCGTCTTAAAACTATGTATGGTTCCTGCCTCCACTATATCTTTCTCTAGACTATTCCACTTCCTGACTACTCTGTGGCTGAAGAAATGCTTTCTAACATCCCTTTGACTCATCTGAGTCTTCAGCTTCCAGTTGTGTCCCCTTGTTTATGTGTTCTCTCTCTGGAACATCCTGTCACTGTCTAACTTGTCGATTCCCCGCAGTATTTTGTATGTCGTTATCATGTCTCCTCTGACCCTTCTTTCCTCCAGTGTTGTTAGTCCTATTTCCCTCAACCTTTCTTCATAGGACAGACCCCTGAGTTGTGGAACTAACCTTGTCGCAAACCTTTGCACTTTCTCTAGTTTCTTTACGTGCTTGACCAGGTGTGGGTTCCAGACTGGTGCTGCATATTTTAGTATGGGCCTGACGTACACGGTGTACAGTGTCTTGAACGATTCCTTGTTAAGGTAAAGGAACGCTAATCTTAGGTTCGCCAGTCGCCCATATGCTGCCGCAGTTATCTGGTTGATGTGTGCCTCCGGAGACGTGCTTGGCGTTATACTCACCCCAAGGTCTTTCCTCTTTGCTGAGGTTTGTAGCCTTTGTCCGCCTAGCCTGTACTCTGTCAGCGGTCTTCTTTGCCCTTCTCCCATCTTCATGACTTTGCATTTGGTGGGATTGAATTACAGAAGCCAGTTGCTAGACCAGATGTCAAGCTTGTCCAGGTCTGTTTGAAGTCCTGCTTGGTCCTCTTCCGATGTGATTCTCCTCATTAAGTTCACATCATCTGCGAACAGAGACACTTCTGAGTCTATCCCATATGTCATGTCATTTACATATACCAAGAATAACATTGGTCCTAGGACTGATCTGTGCGGTACGCCGCTCGTCACAGGCGCCCACTGTGATACCTCATCACGCACCATGACCCGTTGTTGCCTCCCTGTGAGGTATTCCCTGATCCATTCCAGTGCCCTTCCTATTATACATGTGTGTGTGTGTGTGTGTGTGTCGTGCCGATTAGGTAAAACTTGCGAGTTTGGCTAAATAGCAACGCTCTTCTTGCCATATAAGATAAGCGAAAATTTGTGTATGCAATAATTTCGCCAAAATCATTCTGAACCTAATGAAAACAAATATATTTCATTGTGTTTGTGTATTACTAAATTATTTTAAACGTATCTAAAATATATTTAGTTGGGTTAGGCTAAATTAAATTGCGCTTGTTATAATAAGGTTAGGTAAGTTTTCAAAGTTTCTTTTGAAACAAATTTTTTTTTTTACATTAACATAAATTAAAAATATATATATTTAAACGTATAAAAGAAAATTTTGGAAAGGACTTAATTTTAAATGAGTTCTTGCTAATTGACCAGTTTTACCTATTAGGCACGACATATATATATATATATATATATATATATATATATATATATATATATATATATATATATATATATATATATATATATATATATATATATATATATATATATGATATATATATATATATATATATATATATATATATATATATATATATATATATATATATATATATATATATATATATATATATATATATATATATATATATTAGAGCTTAGTAAGGGTAGCAATGATGTTGCAGGATCAGTTATGAAGAGACAAGAGGGAATATAAATGTATAAATTCAATAATTATGTGGATTAAAATAAGGGTCGGATGTGAAAAGTGGGTCATAATAAGTGTGAATGCACCTGGAGAAGAGAGGAGTGTAGAGTAGAGAAAGAAATTTTGGGATATGTTAAGCGAGTGTGTAGGAACTTTTGAGCCAAGTGAGAAGTAGGAGAAGCGTTTAGAGAGGGTGTAGTAGGTACGTTTGCCATACCAAGTATAAATGATAATGGAAAGCATTTGATTGAACTTTGCATAGAAAGGGGTTTGGTTATAGGTAACTCATATTTTAAGAAAAAGAGGATAAATAAGTATACAAGATATGATATAGGGAGTAATGACAGCAGTTTGTTGGACTATGTATTAGTAGATAAAAGTGTGTTGAGTAGACTTCAGGATGTACATGTTTATAGAGGGGCAACAGATAGATCACTTTTTAGTTGTAGCTACAGTGAGAGTAAAAGGTAGATGGGATACAAGGAAAATAGAAGCAGCAAGTAAAAGAGAGGTGAAGGTTTATAAACTAAATGAGGAGGCAGTTAGGGTAAGATATAAAAAACTGTTGGAGGATATAAGAACATAAGAAAGAAGGAACACTGCAGCAGGCCTACTGGCCCATGCGAGGCAAGTCCAAGTCTCCAACGGCTTAAGCCAATGCCCCGACCCAGCCAGGTCAGGTTACATTCACTTAAGGAAGGAGCACTGCATCTGACCTAGTAGCATATGCTAGTCAGGACCAACTCACACCCAACCGCACCCACTCATATAATTATCTAGCCGACCACCTGGTCAGGTGTTCTGCTGGACCCGAAGTCGTCAGCAAAATTGCAGGAACATCTCGGCAGGGTCTTCGAGTCCACAATCAAGAGGACACAGGAAATGATGACTCCATCGAGGGAGTCCATGGACGAGCAGGAGTGGATGGAGTCTGACGGGTCGCTCTCCAGGCCTTAAAAATTCTACAGTGGAACATCTGCGGTCTGCGACAGAAAATCCACCTCGTCGTCGAAACAACAGTCCAGGAGGCAATCGACGTTTTGCTGCTCCAGGAGACCTTAGTGAACCCGCCGCCGAACCCGCAGCCACGCATATCAGGATTCTCGGCCTACCTACAGCGAGCTGGAGTTCCCGCCAGGGGCATGGCAGTCTACGTGAGGAACTCCATTCCCCACTCAATCGTCAGCGACCCCATCAACTGTGGCGAAGGGGTTGAGGTGCAAGCTGTCACTCTGCACCTACCGGCCGGGCCACTAACGATCTATAATGTGTACCGGAACCCGAGAGTCACCCTCAACCTCTCCGAAGTTGCAGCTCTCGCTGTGTCGCCCAGCCATGGCGTACTGGTGGCAGGGGATATCAATGCCCACCATGAGCTACTGCGCTTGGTCACTCCCACAAATGAGACAGGCAGGCACCTGGCAGCAGTGCTGGAGGATGTTCCCAAGATCGCCCTCCTCAACACAGGATAGCCGACCCACCACAATGGCAACCGACTGGACGTCACGCTCCTCTCCCGGATGCTACTTCCAGGAGCCAGTTGGGAAATCCACCCTCTTCTCACCAGCGACCATTTTGCAATCGTCACCACTCTGTCGCTCTCAAGACACCCTCCGTCCTCCCCACCTCCACAGTGGAACACTAAGAAGGCTGACTGGCAGTGCTTCCAGGACGTCATCCAGTTGTAGTGGGAGGAGACTGATCTCTCTGACGACCCAGATGAGGCTACCCAGAGCCTCCAAGCAGCTTTCTATCGAGCAGCCGAGGCGGCAATACCACTCACAAGGGTCGGGGAACGCCCAAGCGTGATTGGTGGTTCTATGACGAGGCAGTCAAAGAACAAAACCACCGCGTCAATCGTGCCCGTAGGGTACACCGACGCAACCCCACGGCTGGGTCCCTCAGGCTTCTGCGAGAGGTGGTGCGGCACGCACGCCACATCTCCCACAGGACACGTCTGGCAAAGTGGTTTGAGTGGTGTGCTTCCTTCAGCCACTACTCTACCCTGTCTGAGATCTGGAAGAAGATCAGCATAGCTATGGGAAAGTGCAGAGGCGCTGTGCGTGCTCACCATGACCCGGATGGGGAGGCAGAGAGGCTGGTGGTACTCTTCACATCCAGGGCAGCCACAGCCTGCCTACCCCAGGACATCCAGGACATCCAAGCCACCCTCCTCCCTGGTAGGACTGCCAGGATTCTAGAGGCATCCCAGGCACAAGATGACACCGACGTCGAGTTCACCGGTAGGGAGCTGCAAGCTGCCTTCAAGACTTCACGGGACACGGCCCCCGGGCAGGACGGAATCACCTACAGTATGATCTCAAAGGCAGGCCCTCACGGGCATGACGCCCTCCGGGAAGTCATCAACCGTACCTGGAGGGTCGGGCGACTTCCCACCGCATGGAAGGAAGCCAACATCCTGCCGATCCCCAAGCCCAGGGATCCAGGCAACATGCGGCCCATTTCCCTCACCAGCTGCCTATCCAAGGTTGCAGAGAGGATGGTGTTGGAGCGCCTAAGATGGAAGCTTGGTCCGGAGCACCAACACATCTACGGCTTCACACGGGGAGTGGGCACCTCTGAGAGCGTCACCACCCTCATGGCCAGCATTGAGACTGTCAAGAGGCCGAAGATTGTCATCTTTCTCGACCATGAGAAGGCCTTCGAGCTGGCCAGTGCACCGGCCATCCTCGACCTACTGGCGCGCAGAGGAGTGAGGGGCAAGCTGCTTGCCTGGGTCGGCTCATACCTACAGGGCCGGCAGGCGCGGGTACGCTTCCAGGGGCAGGCTTCTGCCCTCAGGACCTTGGAAAATGGCACCCCACAGGGCGGAGTCCTCAGCCCAACTCTCTTCAACGTGCTGATGCATGAGCTGGTGCAGCTGACGTTCTCAGCAGGCACCCGACTGCTCAGCTACGCTGATGACCTGGCACTCATTATCATCGGGAAGCCCGGACTGTTGCGCAAAGCCCAACGCGACCTCAGCCTGCTAGATACCACCTGCCGTCGCCTTGGCCTCAAGATCTCGGCGGAAAAGTCCAAGGCCATGATCTTTCGTGCAAAGGTGCCTGATACCAGGCTGAAGATCTCAGACATCAACCTGGACTGGGTCTGCAGTTACCAATATCTTGGTATATGGATTGACAGCCGACTCTCCTTCCGCAAGCAGGCAGACCATGTCAGCGAGCGTGCCATGCAACGTGTCACGGCCATGCGTGCCATGGCCAATCCTAGGACTGGTGCCAGCCACGATATTCTCCGGATGTTCTACGTGCAGGCGGTGCGCTCGCTAGTCGACTATGGTTCAATCACCCTGGCCCATGCTCATCCCTCATGCCTCAAGCGCCTCAGCGTTGTACAAAATGCTGCGGCTCGGGTCATGCTGGGGGCCCCGGGCTGGACGAACACAGTGACTCTGAACAGAGAGGCCCAACTGCAGCCCCTAAGTGACAGGATCGCCCTTGTTGCTGCCAGGAGGTTGGCCAAATTTGTCCAGCTACCGGGCGGTGAGCGCCTGCTGAGAGACCTCCTTGACCGTCAGCGAGGCGACTTCGCAGGAGGCCGTGTCCGACTATGGTTGTGGTCGGCTGCGGAAGTGACAAAGGAGCTCCTGCCCATGCCGCTCCTCGAGCACAAGGGATGCGACCGGCCAGTCGATGGGTACACTGTGCCACCGCCATGGGCACCAGAACCTGTCGTAATCCACCTTGCAAACCTGCCAGTCAGCAAGCGTCACTGTCCACAGCACGTGCTGCAGCGGTGGGCAGCTGCAAGCATTGCTGCAGCAGAGTATCCCGGGTGTGCAGTGTACTACACTGATGGATCAAGAGACCCCGAGGCCGGCCGCACGGGTTCCGGGATATATCACTCCTCCCTAACGGCCGGCTGGCGCCTCCCAGACCACTGCAGCATCCTACAGGCAGAACTACACGCCATCCAGAGGGCCATCCAACATGCGCTCCTGGAACACCACCAACCTCCAGTCATCCACGCCGACTCCAGGGCGGCGATACAGGCCATCATGCATAGGGAGCCCAAGGATAACATCCGGCTCCTCACCGCCATCAGAAGAGACCTACATTCACTTGATGAGCAGGGCCGGCAAGCAACAATCAATTGGATACCAAGCCACATCGACCTTGCTGGGAATGATGCGGCGGATGGGGTGGCTAAGTCTGCCACACTTGCGGCCCAACCTGTGACTACAATTGCCACCCTACTGCAAAGCGCCTCATCGAAAGCATGAGTGAGGAGCTTTACCGCCACTGCGACCAGATGGTTCCAAAGCCTGTAGTTCACTACATGCTTGACTGTCCTGCAACGACGTCCATCTGCCGCAGGCATTTCCTGATGGCACCTGGGGATCTGACCCGCGAGGACAAAGCAGCCCGGCTGGTTTACCTGGCCACCCATGACTTGGAGACACTGCTCCAAGTCCTAGACACCCACCCGCCCCCTCGATGATGACCCCAGAGAACCCCGACGACGACCAAGACTACCCACTACAGCTATTCTTTCTCTCACTTCCTTCTTTCTTATCCCCCATCCTTCTTCTTCCTATGTAGGTAGAATCACAGCCTGAAGTACCAAGATCTGCTGATGGAGATGCGACGTCAGAAGACACTCCCCATCATGGGGAGCCACAGCAAGGAAGAAAGAAAGAAGAAGATGACCGACACCCTCTACCCAGGGGGCTAATGCCGGGTCACCATTTGGAGAAGACCCGGGCCGGATGTACCGGCGAACATACAACAACAACAACTGGTCAGGTCACTTCCACTTAAGGAATTAGTACGGCTACTGACCTGGTAGTACAAGCTAGTCAGGTCCAAACTCACACCCATCCACACCCACCCATGTATTTATCTAACCTATCTTTAAAACTACACAACGTCTTAGCATCTTTGACGGTACTCGGGAGTTTGTTCCACTCATCCACAACTCTATTACCAAACCAGTGCTTTCCTATATCCTTCCTGAATCTGAACTTTTCCAACTTGAAACCATTGCTGCGAGTCCTGTCTTGGCTGGATATTTTCAGCACGCTATTTACATCCCCTTTATTTATTCCTGTTTTCCATTTATACACCTCAATCATATCCCCGCTAATTCTACGCCTTTCTAGAGAGTGCAGATTCAGGGCCCTCAGTCTATCCTCATAGGGAAGATTTCTGATACATGGGATCAACTTTGTCATCCTCCTTTGTACGTTGTCCATTGCATTTATATCCATTCTGTAATACGGTGACCAAAACTGTGCAGCATAATCTAAATGAGGCCTAACCAAAGATATATAGAGTGGAAGAAAAACCTGATGACTTCAATTATTTATACTTCTTGATATGAAGCTAAGGATTCTGTTAGCTTGATTGCAAACACTTATGCACTGTTGTCTTGGTTTCAGATTACTACCAACCAGAACTCCTAAATCCTTCTCGCAATCACAAGTAATAAGATCTACATTATTCAGTTTATGTGTGGCATGGTTATTGTCCTGCCCAACATTTAGAACTTTGCATTTGTCTACATTAAACTTCATCTGCCACTTCTCCGACCACTGCATCAGTCTATTCAAATCATCCTGGAGTGCTCTAATGTTCTCATTAGAATTAATTGGACGGCCTCTTTTGGTGTCATCAGCAAATTTGCTTATGTTGCTATTTATTCCCTCATCTGTCGTTTGTGTAAATTGTAAACAACAGGGGGCCCAAAACTGACCCCTGTGGAACACCGCTTGAGACGTGCCCCCATTCAGATTTCTACCCATTTATGCAAACTCTCTGCCGCCTATTTGTCAACCATGCCTCTACCCAGGAAAAAAATTCTCCTCCTATTCCGTGTACCTTAAGTTTCCTCAATAGCCTCTGATGTGGAACTTTATAGAAAGCCTTACTGAAATCCATATACACAATATCATAGTAATCAGTCCCTCAAGAATACAGCATATTTGAGAAGAAGTAGCTTATATACCGCAGGCAGGAGAGGTGCAGCAGTCGTTGGAGGTGTCACATTTGACCAATGTGGAAGTAGGTCGTGCCCAAAGGTTAGGCAAGCGAAGAATTTACAAGATTGATGGACTGACAACATCGACTTTATGTTGAGGGACTGATTACCTCAAACTCCTCCTGTTCCTCACGATTCTCCTTTGTATGGACTGATGAAGCCACTGTGTGGCGAAACGTTTCTTCAATAAATATACCCAAGTGGTGCATATGTGTCTAATATATCAACTCGTTGGTTCTCTGAACCATTCATGAACATCTTGTAGAAGTGAGGAAGAACTAGTTGTGAGTGTGGGGGAGGTGCGTGGGGCTCTGGGTAGAATGAAAGGTGGTAAAGCAGCTGAGATTAATGGGATAAAGATATAAATGTTAAAAGCAGGTGGGGATATAGGTTTGGAGTGGTTAGTGTTTTTATTTAATAAATTTATGGAAGAGGTAAGGTACCTAGAGACAGGCAGAGAGTGTGCATAGTTCCTTTGTATAAAGGCAAAGATGACAAAAGAGAGTGTACAGATATAGGGCAATAAGTCTGTTGAGCATACCTGGTAAAGTGTATGGTAGAGTTATTATTGAAAGAATTAGGAGTAAGTAAAAGGACACAAATGCAACTAATGTGACATTTTATTGTGGCAACGTTTCGCTCTCCAGGAGCTTTTTCAAACCGTTACGGCTTGAAAAAGCTCCTGGAGAGCGAAACGTTGCCACAATAAAATGTGAAATTGAACAACAGATGAAGATGTTATATTGGTGAAGGTTAACAACAAGTGAAGGTATAAGGTGAACAATAAGTGAAGGTATAAGGTGAGCAACAAGTGAAGGTATAAGGTGAAAAACAAGTGAAGGTATAAGGTGAACAACTAGTGAAGGTATAAGGTGAACAACTAGTGAAGGTATAAGGTGAACAACTAGTGAAGGTATAAGGTGAACAACTAGTGAAGGTATAAGGTGAACAACTAGTGAAGGTATAAGGTGAACAACTAGTGAAGGTATAAGGTGAACAACAAGTGAAGGTATAAGATGAACAACAAGTGAAGGTATAAGATGAACAACTAGTGAAGGTATAAGATGAACAACAAGTGAAGGTATAAGGTGAACAACAAGTGAAGGTATAAGGTGAACAAGTGAAGGTATAAGGTGAACAACAAGTGAAGGTATAAGGTGAACAAGTGAAGGTATAAGGTGAAGAATAAGTGAAGGTATAAGGTGAATATTACGATCAGGGCTTCATCTATGGGCATGTTTTGCCCCGTCGTAACAAGATTTTAAATAAAGGTATTGAAAAGGGGAGAATGACCCAAAAGGTAAAATTCGTTGTATTTATTATACAATAATTCATATAATCCAATCAAATGATCTAATAATTCTCTTTTACAATATATGTAACATCTGACTCATGGGCTTGTACAGTACTTCAAGCCTATAAGGTTGAATTCTTAAACTCAGAGAAAATCTACTCCTTGACAGCAGAGGGAGCGTGAACCTACTCGGACTAAGAGCTTTTTAAGAGTAGGATAACTTAGAAGAATCCATAAGACTACTAAGAGTGAGAATCGACTTGTTGGGGGAGAGATCGTGAACATACTCCTAACCAGGAGAGGGTGTGTGAACCTACTGACAATACCACAGTGTGGTAAGTTCAAGTTAAGTCGGTCACGTGACAGAGGGGAGGCCGGCTGGTACGTAAACAAGTACCCGGCACTCCAACTACTGGTCTCTCAATCTGCGTAGACCACACATAATAAAACCCTAAATAATACAATTCAAAACATACATTAACAAACATATGACAATAAAAGGTAATATCCTAGTATTATGATACACGAGGTCAGCAAATAATATAAGGCCAGAAATCTATACTTTAGCTAATAGTGTAGAAATCCGCTTTATAATATTAAGTGAAACCTTGGAATATACTCCATAAAATGTTAGTCAAGGGTATACCTGTAACACCCCTCCCTCGCGACCACAGGTCGCACCAAACAGAATATAAGAAGCCCAAAACCTCCTACATATAGTAATTTTTTTTTTTTTTTTTTTTATATTTTATTAAAACATTATTACAAAACATGACAAATATGCCGTAAACAGTAACAGGCACCTAAATTACGAAACAACAATATCAAAATGACAAACCAACACCATGAACATTGATATGTGTGATAACCCACCACCTGAACCCTCACACTATTTTCAAAATAAAACCCCTAACCATACATACACAAGAAAATTATTACATATAAAAACCATGCACAACATGTCACATGGTATTTGCAAAACTAAATAACAACAAACCTTTATGAAAAGTTAATATACAATGAAACATGTCTATATAATGCCTTGAACTTGAACATACATGGTCATCTTAAAGTACAAGTAACCCACTGAAAACCTGTCATTTAACACAATTATTAAAACTCCTACTTTTACAAACCTACCACGAAAATCTTCATACAAGGCCAAAGAACTTACTGTACATAGACAATAGTGATTAAGCATATAATACATAGGGACAAGAGTTAATACCTCTTAATATACCCCCCCCATGTGCATTATATTATGTCTTCCAGCTATCATCCTCTTAACTACCGTAACTATTACAGTTACTAACCCTATACATCCAATTAAAACTTGGGACCTCTTAACACAGACCTCCAATAGCCAACTGCCATTGTCCCTTCAAAACATTTAGTACAAACAATATAACAATTAATCCGTCCCTGTTAATGAAAACTCATATATTTAAGAACAGAGTGTATGTTCCTAGCATTTAGAAACATTGAATATTCCATGATACAACACATAACATAAATCCTACCCTTAAACTTTACAACTTCCACATTGTTATATATATATTAACAACATTGCAATGACCTTCATGCAAACATATGAAAAAAATTTGTTTTGCAACCTCGCACATGTGAACAAACCCTATAATTCCTAACACAACATTAGGTACATACTCCAAAGATGACTTGCCTCATCACATTAAACCAAGAGCACTGAAACGCAACCAACCTCCAACCCCTTCCCCTGATCTAACTATACCACCCTCCTCACACTCCCCACCCATTCCACCCCCCCCCCAACACCAACGTGTTACCTACCCTACCCAACAGACCACCCCCCTCCCAAGCTACCCTGAACTCCAACCTAAACTCCTCAATAAAACTAGGCAGCCCCTCCCTTTCACCTTATCATGCTTAATAACCAATGTACTGTGAAATCCCGATAAACACTTGGAAAATCCCTCTCCCATACCCTCCCATACAGGCTTTTATTACGACATTTTGTTCTATAAAACCCTGCTGCTAACGCCTTTATTCTTATATCACTTCTCACCTCCTCATTCCCACGATATATGAATGTAATCCAAAACTAAATAAGACATTGCCCTTTGTACGCTTTCCGAGAACTGCCCCACGTCCAAACTTAACGCCCGTAGAGCTGACACACCTCTTCCCCCTATTCTTCTCAACACTTCACCAAACCATGCACATACCCCTGTAAGACCCTCGCAAAAATATACAGCATGAAAAGCCGTATCTAGTTCCCCGCACCTGTCACACCTACCATCCCCAACTATTCCCATGACAAATAACTGAGCCCTCGACGCTAAGATTCCATGTAGAAATCTAAACCCTGTATCTCTGACCCTCGGGTTCAATTTCAACTTTTCAACCACCCCCAGGTTCTACCCCAATTATACAACGGAAAATTCACCCTTCCCTTCACCTCCAACACCCCTTGTCCTATCCTATCCAGCCGACTCACCCTAATAGCACCTGGATCTCGCAATACCATCAAACCTCCCAGAATTTCCTCACACTTCAATAACTCCTTCCCCCACCACCTGCGTACCTCCTCATCACCTCCCCTACTCTCCTGCCTCCCACCCTCCCCCGTAAAACTCATGCCTCACGAACACACTCCTAAGCCTACACCTTAAGGGTAACAACCCTACACCCCCCCAACGTACCTTAGTTTCCACCACCTCTCTACACAGCCAATGCCTTCCATGCCCCCATACAAACTTTAGCACACTTTGCAATAATCTTCTCACATCAACCTCCAAAAGGGGAAAGACCACCGCACAAAACCATAACTTACTGTACACTAATACATTCACGACAACTGCCCTTTGCAACAAAGTAACCTCCCTACTCCCCAACCCATCATTCTATGTATTGCCGCATCCACTACCATTCTCGAGTTTACTTCCCTCGCTACCAAAGTGTTCGCACTAAACACTATTCCACAAATCTTTAATGTATCAACACAACCCCATCCCTCCCTCACCCCCAACGCTCCTCCCGTCCAATTCCCCACCTCCAGTAGATTAGATTTTCCTCTATTCACCCTCATTCCCGTCGCCCTTCCAAAAAAATCAACTAGCCCATTCACCATGCTCAATTGCTGCTCTGACGATACCAAAACGTTAGTATCGTCCACATAACCTACAATTCCTACCCCATCCACATTATTCTCCCCCCCCTCACTTAATCCCTCCTCCACTAACCTATAAAAGGGATCCTGTAAGCAGGCAAACAGGATCTGCGACAGTGGACAACCCTGTCGCAGACCCCTCCATACTCACGCCTCCCCTACCCTCCCATTTATTTGCACTCTGAACTTAGCCTCCTCATACAAAGTACGCACAACTCACCACTTCCTTCCCGAAACCCTGTTTCCCCAAAATCTCATACAGTATTTCTCTATCCACTCTATCATATGCTCTCTGCCAGTCCAGGCCCAACACGCCTCCTGTTCGACTCTCATCTATAAACCTCTTGATACGTCTATGCCCCGTCATTATACTCCTTCCAGGTACTCCCAATTGTCCCTCATGCAACATGTTCCCCAAACCCTCTTTATTCTATTGCTAAAATCTTTGCAAAAATTTTATAGTCAGTATTCATCAAAGCTATTCCCCTATAATCACTTAACCTCCTGAATTCTTCCCTTTCGCTACCAACACAACCACCCCAGTTCTCATACTTTCCCCATTATTCCCTCCCCTTTCAACTCATTTACTACCCTCACTAACATCTCTTTTAACACCTGCCAATGCTTTACATACAATTCCCCTGGCAACCCATCTGATCCAGGTGATTTTCCCATCCGTAGACCTTTAATTGCTTCCCATACTTCCTCCTCAATTATCTCTCCCTCACAAGCCTGCCTATCCTCATCACTCAAACACTTCCTAATTCCACGTAAAATCCCTTCACTTGCCTCTAAATCCTTTTCTTCCCTTCCATAAGTTTTCCTATACCAACACTCTGCATATCCTCCTATACCCTCTGTTGTCCTCAACTCTCGCCCTCCTCATAACCCCATTCCCTCCTCTACCTTTATAGACGAGATCAACATACTAGCCCGCCTCCTTTGAAAATGCCTCAGAACCATCTTCGACGCTTTGTTACCCCATAATACCTCCTCCAAACCACTCCTAAGTCTTAAAGCCTGAAACCTTTCCTCCTGTATCTCCCTTAGTCTGTTTCGCAAAACCCCAACCTCTTCGCTAGACCTTCCCCCAATCCCCCCCATAACACCCACTCAACAAACCTTCCAAATACCTCTGATATCCATACCTATACCTCGCCTCCTCACCCCCCACCCGCTGGTAAAACTTCCTGATTTCCGGTTTACCTCTCTCATCCCACCACTTCGCTACCTTTACCTTCAACTCCCTTCCCTCCCTCCACATCTCCCTCCACCACCCCTCAAAATCTTCATCATCCCCATCTCTCTCCAACAATCTCGTATTTAATTTCCAATAACTCTGGTACACCCTGACAGCTCCTTCCCATCCCCTTCAAACAAAACTCCTCGATGGTCCGAAAAACCAACATCAATACACTCCACCTTTTCCACAACCACTGCTTTCGTCACATATACTCTGTCCAAACGAGCGCATAATGCTTCCTATAGAAAGTGTAGTCTCCCGGTTCCCCCTCCCTCCCACCACATCCACCACCCACCGCATTCAAGACCTCTCGTAATGAACCCAGCACACACCGCTCCCCTTGGTTCTACATCCCTAACCCTTATCACACTATTCCAATCCTGCTATGACAGTGACGTGAGGTAGTCCCCGGAAAGCATAAGTTAACTCATTATTAATAAAATCATCTTTAATACGCTTATTCGCCACAGCCGGGAGATACACTCCCAAAAGGCTAACCTGTACTCCTCCCCAATCTCCATTCACTCGAACTACCCTTCCCCCCACCTCCTCCCATGATGACAAGGTGAAAGGGCTGGTCTCCTAATCCCCACCAACACACCCCTTTGAACAACCTAGCACTGCCAGCAAATACTTGATAACCCTTTATTACTATCTCCTCCCCTGCCTAAAATTGTGTTCTTGAAAAACACTACATCTACCCTCCATCGCATTAACGTTATCTCAACCCATTTGCGTTTGACCTCATTTCTGAGGCCATTTACGTTCATTGTTACACACCTGAAGTGAACGGTTGGGGTTTTCCTTTCGATTTCAGTGCTCTTTTGTCAATCTTAACCATCGTTGCACCATCATTCCCTCCCTTTCCCTTTCCCTCCCCCTTTGATTCTCTTGGTGCTCCATTTCCCTTCACCCGACACCCTTACCCTGAACCACCTCAGCCCACATCTTTTGCCAGGCCTCTGAGCTGCAGTTAACACATCCTCATCTGTATCATCCCCAGGTCGTTTCCTAGATTCTCCCTTTTCCACCGGTATCTCCATGTCCTCTTCCTGTGGATTTCAGCCTCTACAACTGTCACATTTACTGAAGCCTCTGCACCAATTCCATCACTTCTCATAACCTCACCCGTCTCCGTAGCTCTCATAACATCCTCTCCTTGCCTAACCACACCACCTCCTCTGAAATATCATCCAGTAATAAGGGTGCACTACCAATGAATTCATGCAAATCCTGCAGAATAGCTGCTTCCTCACCCTCACCATGCTGACTCTCGTCCATGGTCATGCCATGCGCTGCAGTCGCCTCCAGCGTCACATCTGAAATCAAGGCAACAGCCTGCTGTTGCTTCTCCTCCTGATCCACCTCCGCACTCCACGATTGTTGTTGATTCCGTTCTCCTTCTTCCCGTCGTTCTGCTCCACCAATCCAACCTCCGGAGATGTCCTGTCATCCAAGCTGATCACGGCACGTACCTCCTCCCTCCGTTCTCCAACACGCCTACGTGCACAGTCCGCCGCTATGTGTCCTGGTTGCTCGCACAACCGACATGTCCTCACCTGGCCGACATAAGTTACATAAACCTGGGTACGAAAGGCGTCCATTAGAATGTAGGATGGTACAGGTTTCCTTAATGTCATCTTCACATTATAAGTGCCCTCGAGCATGCCAGCGTACAAACCATTCATCCAACGGCCCACGTTGACTGCATGTATCACACCATACTGTTTCAAAACATCCTGAATGTCCGTCGCACTCGCCTCGAATGGGACATGACGGAGTTTCAACCACTTATACGTGGCTGAAATATCCTTAACACATACCTCTACACCTTGCATGACGACCTTCCGCTTGTCCTGGTACATGTCGACGATCCTTTCGTAAGCTGCTGTACAGGCGAATTTTACAAGGATCCTCCTTGCCCCATTGAGGGCAATGCCGTATAACTCTGAATGTTGTATGCCCAGAGTGTCGCGAAGTATGGCAGGCAGTAAAATCTCTGCGTTCGATGGGTAAACTGCTCCTTGTAGTAGTTCAATACCAACAGTATTCACCCGGCGTCTGTAACCATCAGCCATGATGAGAATGAAGTTGCACCAGGTCAACTCCAGGGGGCTCCACCAGACACCCGCACACAACCAAGGCTGGGCGTGGAAAATCTATAGTAAAATTACTGGAATATGAACACAATAATGATAAAGTTTTTAGAAACTTTTTACTTGATGTCGAAATTTATCTCTCACATTACACAGGAGATATTATCATTTAACATATAAACAAAGACAAAGTACTACTGCGTCTCCATTTTTGATAACTATTTCTTCTCCGTACAAGGGCAGCGTAGTTAACAGTGCGGGGACTCCATACAACTCCAGGTTATTGTTGTGATGGAACAGGCATCGCCGATATAGCAGCTAGGCATAACTTGTTTTTGTACATGGAGAATAATAGAAGGCAGCCGTTAAGAGGTGATAATCCTATCCTAGCAGCTGGAGTGGCTTCAAGGTGTATATAACTGAAGAGTGGTCATGACACTCCACCTTAGCTCAACACTCCGCATCATGAAAGTCTAGCTAACACGTAACCTCATAACTGTTGAAATACAAAAAAAAAAAAAACACATTAAACATGAGAATATAATATAGATAAATAAATGGACTAATAATAAGTTACTCTATAGAACTTTAACAATCAAGTACTTTGGTAACTTTACTTTTAAATTCTCAATTGCAGTCAAGGACGCAAAAAAGCGTCAGCTTATATGATTTAAGTTGAAGGTATAGACAAAAAAAAAGTGGTGTGTGTGAGGGAAGGAGGGGGTTCACTCGACCCGTTCAGGTCGGATGGACGTCAACTCCTCCTTCAACAATGACAAGTACAAAATTAAAGACCACACAAGAGCAGTCAAGAGACAAGCTCCTGGACCTCAACTACACATAGTTCCTGACATTGTCGGAGTTAAACTCCATGAGCACCAAATTCTTGTGTGAAGTTCTGCAGTTTTACATCCAGAAGTCCAATTAACAATGTTTCCACTGTGACCTTGACGGTGAATCATCTGTGATCATCTCGTAAGCCTCAACACATAGGAAGTCTTGAACAATGGTAGAACGTTGAAACACTGACAACGTACCGCCATCCACCGCATCTTGTTCAACTCACAGTGCAGAAACGGCAGAAGCCTCGAGCGTGAGTCTCAGGATTACCATAGCTGAGAGTCTTGCTAGCCTTATAGATGAATAATGTCGCCAAATCAACACCAGCACTTTCCTCTATAGCACTGAAGAAGTGAGTGGGTCCTGTAGTGGGAGCTCACGATACTGTTCCCAGACCGGAAAAGAAGTTAAGAGGCAGCGACACCTCAGACATTACCTCATGAAGTTCTTTTCAATAATAATTTTCTAACTAGCAACCGTCTGCTAAACACTAAAAGGTGACACTGATACCTGATGAACATATAAATAACATTCACAGTCAAAATACTTTATCAGTGAAGACTGAAGTCGGCGAGAGAGTCAGCTTGACACAGTAGATACACCATGAACATATAATTAACACATGTTCAATCAAAACTATCTCGGTGAAAACTGAAGTCGGAGAGAGAATCAGCTTGACACAGTTGAAGAGTCTCGTACGTGGCAACCAAGAACACGGCGCCATCACAGCGATGAACACAGACGAGGGTGATGACGAAACACTAATGGAAGATGAACCCAGGTGGGGGCAGCGTTGCCTTGCACACATATCCTCAATATTTCATATCCTCAATATTTTGAAACCTTTTACGCACATGCAGCATATAGCCATTTTCTGATCAGAGACACTCACCAATATACCAATCTGGCGGAAGTACAGGCAGACCTCTGCTAGTATGTCAGAAGTGCACTGCCTTCTGCTCATGACACTGCTCCACCAGTGTCATCCGCACCAGACTTACTTGCTTTGCAGAACAGTCAATCAAGTTCTGTTCAAATACTCACCAGTTTAGTGGAAACAAACAGACGTCTGCTCAGGGACTAGTTTGTCAGGCTAGTATGTCAGACGAGTACAGACTTCTGCTCAGGAACTAGCTTATTTAACAGGGGCTAGTGTGTCAAAAGTATACCAACTTTTGCTCAGGGACTAGCTTGTAATATAGAGGCTAGTGTGTCAGAAGTATAAGCTGACTCCTGCTCAGGGACTAACTTGTACTATAGAGGCTAGTGTGTCAGAAGTATACTAACTTCTGCTCAGGGACTAGCTTGTAGCATAGTGGCTAGTATGTCAGGAAGCATGCAGAAAACACTAATGCTGGGAGTGAAACCTATACTCAGGCATCACGAACAACGACGTATTGAAGTAAATACGAAGAGCATCTGGCTCTTCCTGAAGTGTCGGTCGCGTCTCTACGTTCATGTCAGTCTGCTGGACATGAATACCTCCAAAATGACTTCTTCCAGGCGACGAAGGAGTTCCAAGCGAAATACTCAGAAGAAATGCATCAGCAAGAGACAATATGGCGAGAAAACCATCGTTTTCAAAGCATACCTTAAGGTTCAGACGAGCCGCTTCTCTAAGCGTCCTCATAACTGAGACACAACACAAGTTGCTGAAGCAACGACTCAGACAATAACAGAGACAGGAAAACAATCGCTGGCTCACACACGAGGAAAACAATACGATAAAGCACATGTCGCTTGCCATAAGTTCCTTTGACAAGTCACTCAACCAGTGACTTCCCCGGCATAAACATCCTGTCAAGAGCACTGGTAATCTCTTCGTGACAGTTTGACATTCTTTACTACTTCCTCAGGCAAATTCCTTGGAAGAATTCTCTGCAGTATCACCCGTGACCGTAGTGTCACCCTGACTTCTCACTCTCCGGAGGACCAGAGGTGATAATCTCATACCACACACTGTTTCCATAAAAGCTTGAACAAATACCAGTCTTGCTTCTCATATTAGCCTTCAATATCTGCAATACAGACAATAAGAACAATAGCACTACAAAGATTTTTATTTGCAGAAATCGCACAGAGGCACCAGCATTAACAGCTAGAACAGTAGCTGAAACCAACAAGGTCAACAGCAAGGCTGCAGAACAAATAAATGAAGTCAACATTAACCTGCAGTGATCATTAAGGAACCAGAGAGTAGGTTCTGTTCCAAAATTTCATAACTAACTTGTATCCTTCCAATACACAGTACCAACTTGAATGATATGCTTTGTCCCAGGACAGCAGTGACTCACAAAATGACAAAAGGTTCTTGGCCTTAATACTAAGGGCGAAAACAACAACACCAACCGTGCTAACTCCCGTCATGTGGATACTCAGGAAACTAGGTTACAGGTACTACGAGAACCCTGGCTTACAGGTACTAAGACCCTGGCCTACAACAGAGGGGGAGACAAATCAATCCCCAGAGCTCCAACTGTATAGGGAGGCACCTACCAAGAGCTCGCCAAAATCACTCCTTTCACTCTGCCCAATAATGGTGTCGCCAATACCCCGTAGTTGCTTATCTTCAGGGTGAGTGGTAAGCGAGAGCCAAACATCAGTAGCCATCATTGTTGGAAGACAAACACAAGTTAGCAACTTCCCATTCTAGAGACTTCTCTGTACAGACTGTCAAATATAAAGTTGAGACCTAGCTCCCCTATCTGATGGTTCAGAGCGACTGCATGAAAAGAACACTTGAGCCTCAGATGATCCTGACATTATGAAAATAAGTTCATAACATGAATTATTATATTGCTTATTACAACCTCAGGTTCAATGGCCTGTTAACCTTAGTGTAAAGAGAGCTTGGAGCAAAGAAACACAGTAGAAGATGTATTGAAATTGTATTTCCTTCAAAAATTAGTTAGATTAATTCCAAACTTTTGTCTTTTCCTTCACCAAGTAATTGTGATTATATAAGACTTTTGTCTTTTCCTTCACCAAGTATAACAAAGTGCTATTTACACATATGTACACTATATACAAAGGAGTAGTGTTTAGTGCACGCCACAGTTGTCTAGGCTAAGCAGCAGCCAAAAGACAGACAACTTTCCACAACCAGCTCTATGCAGGAATTCCAATGACAAACCGCGAGTGGTAACCACGTCACCTTTGTCATTGTTAAACTCGCATTTTAATTGGCTGAACCGAGTCGTTGATTTGATGATGGGGCCCTCATCATCAAACCCTTAACGATGGTTCGCTGGTTGGAGGGGAGCCTATGTGGGTGTTAGTTAGTTACCATTTTGTTAGTTACCATTTTGTCCTAGGCACATGTCAATTAGACACTAGGCCTGTTGTATGTATGTGTGTAAGGAAACACTTCGAAATGTTTCTGCCCCACCGGGAATTGAACCCGGCCCCTCCGTGCGTGAAGCAAGAGCTTTACCCACTAGGCCAACGGGGTGTGTTTAACATGCTCCGAATAAAGGTTACATACTCTTTGCATGCAACACCCCTACCCCAAGAGGGCTCAGGACTAGGCTTCCACCTCAAATGGGTAGAGTGCCACCATGGCACATTATAAAAATGGGACCGCCTTTCCCCTCAACCATCCCACTCATTAGTTAAAGCTAAACTTTTCTCGAGACATAAAGTCCAGCTTTAAACTTAAGAGTGAGACAGCAGACGGTAGGGCTAGCATAGGTCCAAGGTGCCTGCGGTCGGTAGCAGGGCACCCCCACTAAAAAAAAAAAACCCACTAGGGGAAAAAAAGGGCTGGTTCTACCCAAAGTCCCTAACACATCCTAACTAAATACAATGACTTCTGGACAACACATCAGCTAGTGTATTAATTTTTCCAGCAATGTGTATAATTTTTATATTGTAGGGTTGCAACCTAATACACCAACGCATGAGTCTGGTATTTTTGTTCTTCATACTCTGGAGATACACCAGAGGGTTGTGGTTGCTGTAGATGGAGACCACCTGAGAGGACTGGCCCATGTAGACATCAAAATGCTCTAATGCCAGAAGTAGAGCCAGGCCCTCCTTCTCTATAGTAGAGTAGGCCCTCTGGTGTGGTTTGTATTTGGCAGAGAAGTACGCCACAGGCTGCAACCCATCATCCCCAGATTGCAAAAGCACTGCCCCCACCCCAGACTCACAAGCGTCAATCTGCAAGGAAAATTGTTTTGAAAAGTCTGGAGACAACAGAATGGGTGCAGTACAAAGTAATCTCTTTGCTTTCGTAAAGGCATCTTGACATTCTGGGGTCCAAATAAAGGGAACTTTGTGACTGGTAAGTGAGGTTAGAGGTGCAACAATATCTGCAAATTTTTACAGAATCTTCTATAAAACCCTACCATCCCTAGAAAACGTTGAAGGGATTTCCTGTCAGGGG
>WNWK01025623.1:0-28354 GCA_009830355.1 Cherax destructor
AGTGATGGAATGAATGAATGATGAAAGTTTTTTTTTTTTTCGAGCCACCCGCCTTGATGGGAAACAGCCAATGTGTTAATAATAAAAAAAAAAATACAATAAATTTTCACTGTACATTAGGTATAAACAAGACACTTACAATTAGCCCTGGCAACAATTTCTGCATGGCCTTAGCAAGTGCTCTTGAGTTGTTTGTTAAGTATTGTTCACAGCCAAGAGGTCCTCCAGTTCTCTGTACTGGTGAGGCATAAAAACCCCTTGTTCTCCTTTTTCCTTTCCAAACAACTTGTTTTTTTAAAATTTGCAAAATAAAAATAATTATTAATTCATGATTTTTTTTTTTGGGAAAAAATAATTATTAAGTATTTTTTCCCAAAAAAAAAAAAATTTATAATAAAAACAAATGCAAACTCACCAGGGTCATACAGTCTTTGGCAAAACAAAATAATTAATGTAATTTTTTTTTTAAAATATAATTATTAATGTATGATTATTTTTTTAAAAAAAAAAGAAAAATAATTATTATATGTATTATTATTTTTATTGTTATTTTAGAGAGAAATACAGCACAGGGAAAAGAGGATAATCAGTTTTAAATTTCAAGAATAGAAAGTAACTGGTTCCTTGGATCAAGAGCCCAGGATGCTGGAGGATATTTTTACAATTTGATGGGTCTCAAATCTAGCTTCGGTGGGCCAGGATAGGTTCCTGCACTAACACCTTTTTCCCCCTGGATAAAAGGAGAAAACTGAACTTCTGTTGTTTTTTAACCCTTTGACTGTCGCAACCCCTAATCCTGAGTGCTCTCCTGTTGTCGCAAAATTTAAAAAAAAATTTTTTTTTCTTTTGTATAAAACTTTTTCCCCGATGGTAATAACACCAAAAAAGGAAATTTGATTGAAAACTTATATTACGTCTTCGGTTAGTGATCTCGGGAATAAAGACGGCAATTTCGCCGACTTTGACCTATTTTCGCCAACCATTGTTCCCGACCAAACTCATACCTATTTCTTTAGAACTCCATTTGTTTATCGATTGAGTACAAAAAACCACCAATTTAGATTTCAACATCCAATAGGGCCGAAATTGGCAATTTCAATTTCATGAAAAAAAAAAAAAGTTGAAATTTCAAAATAGGGTCCAGAATAAACAATGAGCATTCCTCTCACTAAAATAAGATGTTATCTTTCATTATCAGTCTTTAGGCCCTCTTATATTACTTTGTTTTCTATTTTGTTTTTTTTATTCAAAAAAAAATAGAAGATTTCATTTGAGCTATTGCATTATTTAAAAATGGTTAAATAATATTAATGCACTTTGAAAGAATATTAGACTCACCAATTGATGGTTTGATACGGGGCTGATTTGTTTACTTTGAACATTTGCAAAAACGAACATTTCCCCCTACTTTGAGCCAATTTCAAGGTCGTTTTTCATGAAACTAATCAAAATCATAAAATTTCAGAAATGTTTTCCATTCATCAAATGAGACCATAAAAGAATACAACCAAAAACAAACGAAAATGCCCCTAAAAACGGCTTTTAATCCAAAAAAACGGTCGGAGTTTTTATTTTCTTACACGCGTGCTGCAGGATTTTTTTTTATACAGCGACACTGACCATAAGACCCATTTCTCCATGTGGGCCTACCAACTTTGTCCCGCTAGAATTTGTGAGTAATAATACGTCCAAACAGGGCCTAAGACGAAATACACCAAACAGCAAGGGTTGTTAGCCTTAGCCAGCCATACAGTGCGGGGGGAAGGGGAGATGCAAGATAATCAGATTTGATCCAAGGAAGGAAGGAGTGGTCCACCTGCATGGATCAAGAGCCCTCACCAGAAAAAACTCAGTCATATATTTTCCAAATATTTCTGGTGTCCAATATTATAATATTTATGGAAAGTGGGAAACCTGTAATTTAAAATTTACACCTGAGCAATGGGAGGTAATCATGTTTAATCCAAAGGGAGGGGACCAAATAGCCCCCTTGGATCAAGAACCTTTTCCCACCCCTTATGGAATTTTACTTGGGGGTATTTTGGACCAAAAAAACCAGTACTTACATTTTTCAAAATTAATTTTCTAATAAAACCCCCTTCAAGTACTTTACTTGAACATTAGAAATTTAGACCTCATCTAATTCCCAACTCCTGAATTTTAATTTTAACTAAACTTCCTAAACCAATTTTGTCATTCTACTGGCCATGAATACAAAATTATTATTAATAATCATGGGGGAGCGCTAAACGATATACAAAATACTGCTTCTAAAGCAAAAATATTTTTTCAAAACCTTTGGTCTGCCCCTCATAGTATAATCCATCAGATACTCTTTATCTTCTTTTTCAACACAACATCCGCCCCCCATGGATGGAGGACCCGCCCCAAAGATGCAGTGGGACCCAAAAAAAAAATAGTTTTTCTTCTTTTACATTTAGTAAATTTTTTTTTTTCCAAGTCGCCTTTCCCACCGAGGAGACCCAAAAAGAAAGAAAATCCCCAAAAGAAAATACTTTCATCATCATTTCAACACTTTCACACACTTAAAATCACTGTCTTTGCAGAGGAGCTTCAGATACGACAGCCGAGAATAGTCCCTCCCAGCTGGGCACTATCTCAGACCCCTCCTTTAAAGTGCAGGCATTGTACTTCCCATTTCCAGGACTCGCCAACTAAATCACTAACTGGTTTCCTGAATTCCTTCACAAAAAAGTTACCCTGCTCACACTCCAAAAAGATCGTCATGCCCAAAAACCATTCGTCTCCATTCACTCCTATCTAACAGCCACAATGCTTGCTGGAAGTCCAAGCCCTCGCCCAAAAACCCCCCCTTTTTTTCCCTTCCCTCCAACCTTTTCTAGGACGACCCCCACCCCGCCTTTTCCCTACAGATTTATACGCTCTCCAAGTCATTCTACTTTGATCCATTCTTTAAAAAAGACCAAAACCACCTCAACAACCCCTTTCAGCCCCTGACAAATACTTTTAGTAACTCCACACCTTCTCCTAATTTCCACATTCCGAATTTTCTGCATAAATTTAACCCACATTGCCCTTAGACAGGACATCTCCACTGCCTCCAGCCCCTCCGCTGCAGCATTTGCAACCCCATGCTTCACACCCATATAAGAGTGTTGGACCACTATACTTTCTATTCCCTTCTTTCCATGGATAACTTTTTTTCTCCACAGATACCTCAATGCACCACTCACTTTTTTTTTTCATCAATTTTATGGTTAACCCCCATCCTTCATAAACCCATCCGCTGACACGTCAACTCCCAAATATTTGAAAACATTTACTTCTTCCATAATCCCTCTCCCAATGTGACACCCCAAATTTTTTTTTATTTAAATTGTTTGATACCTCATCACCTTTACTCTTATCTATGTTTCACTTTTAACTTTCTACCTTACACACACTCCCAAACCGCCACTAACCCTTTGCAATTCCCCTTAGAATCTCCCATAAGCAAGATCATCAGCAAAAGTAACTAAATAACTCCCATTTTTGCATTTTAATTTTTACTGTTATTATTATTATTATTATAATAATCAAATAGATACTGTATAATAAAGAACGGAAGTGCTAAACTCACTAGAGTTATACACTATCTTATCCGTCATTAACAACTTATTATATTTAGAAAAATGTGCCAAACTCTTGTGGTTATTAGTAAAAAATTTAGCATGTCTCTTCAAAAAAAATGATGCTGAATATATCTTTTTTTTCCCCTTACACTTCATTTTACCCTAATTTTTGTTTAGACATACCAACCAATTCATTACTAATGATTATTTTTCCTTGTCTTTTGCTATGTATATTTTTCCTGTCTTGTTACAGATCCCAAATATCCTCAGCTCACAGCTATGCAACTCTCTCTTGTCCCCAAAACTTTCTTTCACAGTACACTATTTACTGTAATTACCATTAACTAGTAGGTTGTCTATTGGGATCAAAATGCTGTCATGTTTCTTTCTCCCATATCTGGGTTATTTGTGTATTGTTTCAGTCACAGTATGTACTGTACCTTTTACTTTATTTACTTCTATTCTCAGCATGCTTAAACGTCATTGAGCACTTCACTTAGATTGTATAATAGTAGTAATAACTGGGCTACAGTGCTTGCACTTTTAAATATACATAATCAATTCAAGTACTAAACCTACACACCAGCTCACACACTGGAGGTCTGGAGTTCGAATCTCCTCTGGTACGGCTGGAAAACATTAGGGACGGTTGCAATATGACACCTGCTGTCCACGTTCACCCATCAGTATAAAATGGGTACTTGGGTGTTAGTTAACTGGTGGGGGTCACATCCCGGGACAAAACTGACTTAATTTGCCCAAAATACTCCAGTATAACAAGTGGCTTTCTATATAGTAGTATGTCATTGATGTCAGCTAGACCTGCACACCTTTTACATGTACTTGTAGAAATAAAGATATTATTATTATTACTACGGCTGTTCCCCATTATTATTATTATAATCAAATAGAAGCGCTAAACCACAGGGTTATACAGCGCTGCAGAGTTATTGTAGGATGCAGGGAGAGTGAGTTGTAAGAGGGAGATGGACGATTAGTAGGGTGTGGAGTGCTAGATGACGGTGGGTAGTGCAGGGGAGGAGGGAGCAAGAGATCGAGGTAGAAGGACTGAGGGAGGTGCTAGAGGTATAATCCAGATTTGTGTAGTAAGTCAAGTCCAAAAAGTCAACAAGAGAGCAGGATTAAAGGAGGGTCCATCTGCAAGAAGGGAAGGAAAGAAAGGGCCGAGAGCGAAGACGTCGTTGAAGGTAAATTCTGCGTGCTCGTTGATAGAGTGGGCAGTCCAACAAGGATATGTCAACAGACACTGGAACCTGACAATGCTCACAGAGGGGGCAGGGAGCCTTCCATGAGATACCCGTGAGTAAGACGAGTGTGGCCATGCAAGACGGGAGAGAGTAGTCTCCCAACCTCGACATTGGTGACAAGAAGAAGGCCAGAAACCTATAACCGGTTTAATAGAATGAAGTTTGTTATTCAGCAGGTCAGACCAGCGTTGTTGCCAACGGGTGCGAAGGTGGGTAGCAATGACCGCAAAATAGTCCGTGAAAGGAACACCCTATATGAAACTGGAAGGTCATGTACTGCTGACCGCGCAGCAGTGTCTGCCTGTTCATTGCCCTGCGTCAACATGACCAGGGACCCAACAAAAAAAAATATCTTTATGCTTGCTAAAGATAGGCAAACCAAAGGTGGATACAAGAACTAGGGGTGAGGTGTATCAATTTTATGATAGCCTGTAAAGCACTAAGGGAGTCTGAAACGACCACAAATGGTGATACAGGCATAGATGCAAAGATAAGTGCCACAAGAATGGCATACAATTCAGCCAAAATGCTAGCCGAGGGTAATAGATGCCCCAGACCGACGCTGTCCGGAAACACTGCTGCGAACCGACGCCGCAGATGACTTTGAACCATCGGTGATACTCGATGCATGGGAATGAGAACGGAAATGGTCTAGAAAGAAAGAGCTTGGTAGCCGCCGTAGGCAGGGGCTTTCCAAGGAGAGGAATAGAACAGACACGGACAGCAGGAACTTCCCAAGGGTAGAGGAAAGGGTGAAGCCACATGAACATATAAAGGCGAAGCTGAAGGGAAGACAAGAGTGAATGCAGACGAAGAGAAAAGGGACGATAAACAGGGGCGACGAACAAATAACGAGCCTACTAAATCTGTGACAATCTATACATGGAAGGATTTGGGAGGTCATGAGAGCGAACATAATAGCAATGCAAGTGCATCGCGACGATCGGACAAGGATGGAATGTTCGCTTCACATAGAGGCTCTCAACCGGGAAGACGAAAAGCACCAAGGGGGATAAGCGAATCCCTGGTGATGGATGGGATAATGAAAGAGTGGCAGGAGGGCTGCCAATATATCTGGTCACCATAATCGAGTTTCGAAGAATTAGGGCCGAATGTAGACGAAGGAGAGTTCACGATCAGCCCCCATGAAAGATGTGCGAGGGTTTTAAGGAGGTTCAGCCGGCATGACAAGTCGCCTTCAGAGAGGTAATGGAGGTTTCCAGGACAATCTGCGGTCAAACAGGAGGCCGAGAAACCTGACTGTATCACGTTCTGGGATACGTGAGCCGATAGGTACAATGGATGATCTGAGACCACTGAACGCCTAGTGAACGTAATTTGAGAGTTTTGCCACTAGAAAATTTAAAACCCGTGAGTGGTGGCCCAATCAGAAACCCGGTTGATGGCATGCTGGAGGGAAACTGCAATGAGGTGACAGTCAGCACCTGCACAAGCTATAGCAAAGTCATCCACATAGAGCATGACCAAATATTGATGGGAGAACAGATGCCAGATTATTTATAGCAAGCAGAAAAGTGTTGTGCTCAGAACACATCCCTGGGGACACCTTCAGGACAAATTCCGGGAGAGTTCATTACAACCCGGACCCGAAATGTCTGTCAGTTAAAAAGCCTTAAGAAAGAATGGAGGTTGCCTCGGAGGCCTAAGGAGTGGGCCTGGGCCAAGATATTATATCTCCAAGTTGTATCAAAGCCTTCTCAAGGTCAAAAAAAAGATAGCGATAACCGAATGGTTATTCGCAAAGGCATTCTGAATATACGATCCAAGCGCAGCAAGGGGTCAATGGCAGAACGGCCCTTACGAAGCCATACTGACTGGAGAGACTACTGTGAGTCTCTAACACCACATCAAACGCCATTAACTAGACGTTCCATCACCTTGCAAACTGCACTGGTAAGAGCGATGGGAGGTAGTGAGAGGGATCACGTCCCGTAGCACCTGGTTTTCGAAAAGGAGAACAATAGCAGACTTCCACAGCTGGGGAATAATCCTTGCACATACAAGATTAAAGAGTCAAGAGGACAGTAGAGCAGACTGATGTAAATGCTGTAGCATACGAATATGTATGCCGTCCTGGCCCAGCTGCCGATGACGGCAAGCAGAGAGTGTTGCCTCCAGTTCTTGAAGGGTAAAAGGCACATTATAGGATTCTTCTAAGAGAAGAAAAATCTAAGGGCTTTAACTCGCTGGCAGACTTAGAAGAAAGGAACGGGGGGGCATAGAGGGGAGCCCTGAGAAATGCGGACGAGATGATTACCAATTTCAGTGGCAACGGCAAGAGGGTGTGCTATATCGACATCAGCAACCTGAAGAACAGGAGCCGGGTCGGGGGAGAATTTACCACTCAATTTCCGCACTTTCTTCCAGACTGCACTCATCGAGGAAGCCAAGTGACAGTAGAAACGAATCTCGCCAGCAAGTGCGTTAGCATCACGTATGACACGGCGAGCAATAGCTCTCTTCTGCTTGAAATCAAGGAGTCTCTCTGTGGTTCTGTTATACCGACAGCCTGCCCCATGCAGCGCGTTTCAAACGCACTGCCCGAGCACAAGTAGGAGACCACCAAGGCACGCACTTCTGAGGATGCTTGCCCGAGGTTTGGGGAATAGAATGTGAAGCTGCTGTGAAGATGGAGGACGAAAAGAGATGTAAAACCTCATCAATGGAGGACGAGGTAGGAACCTCATGAAAGGCAGTAAGATGTGCGTAAAGGTCCCATTTCGCCCGGTCAAATTGCCAGCGTGGCAATGAGGAGGTGGAGAAACAGAGGGGACTTTAGGATGATTGGGAAATGATCGCTGTCATGCAAGTCCGGGAGGACAGACCAGGTGAAGTCAAGGACAGTTGATGAAGAGCAGATGGAAAGATCGATGCAGGAGAAAGAATGAGTTCGGGAATCAAATGGGTAGGAGTACCCGTATTTAAACATGGAGGGGAAGAGAAGCAAGAAATGCCTCCAACTGAATACCACGGAGTCACAGTGCGACCCTCCCCAGAGAAAGTGGTGCGTTAAAATCGCCAAGTAATAGAAGGGGTGGCGGTAAGGAAGAAACCAGAAAATCAATATCTGGGATAGACAATGTCCGCGAAGGGAGAGATATAAAGAACAGAGTGTATACCACTTATTCAAGTGGATACGGGCTTATGTGTAATGTAAGGAAGAAGGGACATAGAGCTGACGGTATGGAACACCAGTGCGTATAAGAAGAGCACTTTCTATAAAGGTTCCATCGGAAAAAGGATCCGATGAATATAACAAATTATAGCCTGAAAAGGGCCTGATAACAGTGGATTGTAATTTGGGTTCTTGCAAACAGACCCCAATAGGGAAAACTGGGAGAGCAACACCTGAAGCTCACCCTGTTACCCTGGAGGCCTCGATATTCCACTGCAAATAAGCCATGATTTATGGAGAGAAAGATATAAGTGGAAGTGAGAGGAATCTATGGACTAGGGTTAGAAAAGTCCACGTGCGGAGGTAGCGGAAGACCTGTAATCAGAGAAGGAGGAGGACGCTAGGAAGGAAGGGGGGTTGAGACGAAGAAGAGAGATGAGGAACCTCAGGTGGAGTAGTGTCCATCATCTGTCCAGTCTCTGTAATATATTCTGAAATAGCTTCCAGTGTTTGAAGACAAAGATGCAGAATGGGACTACATTAGAAATGGAAGAAGAGTGAGCAACGATCGGGGAGTCTATAGACTGCACTAAAGTAGAGGACGAGGAGGTAGAAGAGGGAACTGTCGTAGGGACTTGGGAGGGACAGGGGATGAAGGTAGAGTATGAGGGGAGGATGAACTCCACACACGTTACAGAACTAGTCGGAGGCGAAGAACCTGGCAATAGGGATTTTTTGCCGGGCTTATAAGAGGGGGCGCTGAGGTTTAGGGGTAGGACGGACGGTAGACTCAGAATTGTGCGAGTGAATAGAGGAAGGAGTGTGGATAGTGGGAAGGCCGAGGTAGGGACCCGGAGCCAAGAACATCAAAAGGATTCGAGACAGGGGTGACGGAGGATGAGGCAACCACAGAGGAAGCCGGGAAGTTGGGACCCCAGAAGGGGTGACGTTTAGCAATTCGAGAATAAGAAATACGGGAAGTTTCCTTGAAGGCGAAGATGAGAGACAGCCATAGCATAGGAGAAGCCTTCCGCCTCTTTGAGACAACGGATTTCCCGCTCATTCAGGTAAACCTGACAACGGCGAGAATATGAAGGATGTGCCTCATGACAGTTAAGGCAAGAGGGAGGTAGAGTACAAGAAGAACTGGCATGGTCGTCAGCACCACAGACTGGGCATTCGGCCATGGACCTGCAATATTTTGCTGGATGACCAAAACGCCAGCAGTTTCTACACTGCTGCGGTGTAGGGTCACCTTCGAACTTGTAAACGTTGACCTGCAATGTAGACCGAAGGTGGCAGTTCTCGGCAGTCAAACGTTAAACGAGCTATATTGCAAGGATAACGTCTTCGCTTATTGGCTGGGAGGACAAAAGTGTCAACTTTAAGGATAGGGAGTTCTTGGAGCTCAAGCTGCTCGAAAATGTCATCACCACATGTCTGGAAATTCCGTTGGACAATGGTGTGGGGCAAAATGACAGAACCACAACAAGAATTAAGGGAATGGTGCTTGTCAATAGTAACAGGTGTATTGTCAATGGTCGTAAGAAGAGAAAGATCCGAGCTTGCCAGCATTCTGGACCGTGATGATGCGAGTGCCGCTCTTGAGAGCGTGAAATGAGATGTTTTGACCAACATGGCGTAGCAGAGCCTTACCAATACTATGGTCTGAAAGATAGGTATTAGGAGAAGTTGACGAAGAGTAAAAACTTTGTCCATTGAGTAGTTTGAAACAGAGAGTTTAAGGGAGTGCGCGACGAGCTTGTCGTTTTGAGAGGAACGAGAAGAAAGTGTCGAATCGTCATGTGTGGGTCTTGGTCGTTGGGTGTTGGACCAGGGTGGTCCGATGTGAGACGGGCGAGCGATTCGAAATTGCCGCACCGTCGAGGAGAAGCCGGAATCAAGGTCAGAGAAGAGCGTAGGTCAGATGTATCTAAAGGGCCAGTCAGGTCCCTGGGACCTGAAGCAGGTGACGAACTGGCACCTGCTTCAGGTACAGGGGTATTAGGGTTGTCCAAGAGTTATCCATTAACAAGGTAGGGTCAGAACTAGGTGCGGTATCAAGGGGCCCGGGGGTAGAGTCACGGATTAGGGCATCCATGGTTAGGTTACTTCTTTCTTTTTGTTTTTAAGAAAAAAAAGAAAGAAGAAAAGAAAATAAAAATAAAAAAGAATAAAAAAAGGGGGGAACGTGGAGGAATAGCTCCTAGGAGGAATGAAAGGGGCGTAAATCCCCTCCGCGCCCAAGAGTACCTCAACACCGCAAGTAGTGCAGATGCTGCATGGAACCCGTGCCATACCCTACCCTTCATGCCAGTAAACCAGCAATCCGGGATAGCAACCTCACATCCACCGAGCCACCTCGGCGGACAAAGAGAGGGCGGCCGGATATCCGCCACAAAGCATACCGCCCGGCCACCACCCCGGAATCCGAAAGGTGGCCTCCAGAGATACACCCGTCGCCCGAAAGATACCCAAGGCCACCCCCCGGGAGACCGGAGAGGGATCGGGACATCCCCAGGCGATCCAGATTCCACGGCAAACTACACCACCGCCAAGAACCTCAACGGAATGGGAATGGACCACGCACCCTTCCCCTACCTAGGAACTAGAAAGCCTGTGGAGAGAAGCTCCCAGGGTAAAAATGGGAAGGAAATAAGGGAGGGATGAGGAGGAGGAGGAGGAAAGGGAAAAGGGAGGATGGGGAATATGGGAAAGGGAGGGGGGATTGGGGGGTAATTAGGTTCGGTCTGAGGAAGAAGACCAAAAGGTCCAATTCCTCAGACCGATAGCCTCTTTACCTCGTCAAGGAGCCCCCCTTAAAGAGGGGCTGTTCCCCAACAAGGCAGGGTGACCCGAAAAAGAAGGAAAACTTTCCATCATTTACTCCATCACTGTCTTATCAGAGGCATAACTGCAACATATATTGTAATATTGTTTTTGTGTGCAACTTCAAGATTATTATTCTTACACACTTCCACCTTGGCTACCTCGCATTAGTATTAAGATTAAATAAAGATTTTAATAAAAGTTAACCACTCTAATCTTGTCTAGATTTGAGTAGTTATTATGTACTAGGATTAGTCTGCCCGAAATGCCCCGGCATGGTAGTGGTTTTCTTTGTACTTAGCAAACCAAAATTGTAATTACACATTGTAACCTTTACAAAGAAATAAATTCTTTATTCTTTTATATCTCCACCCCTCCTTCAGAGTGCAAGCACTGTACTTCTTTTTTAAACGTACACAATACAGCGAAAGAGGGGCGAGGACATTGCAGTTCGGAGGGTCGTCTGAACTGTGATGTCAGTGCACTTGTCAATTGTTATTATATTCAGGGGGAGCGCTAAACCTGTAGGCTTATGCAGCGCCTGTGGGGGGGATGTAGTAGGTATTCAGACTTAATTCAGGGAACTGGAGCACAGATCCAATTCCCTAGATCAAGAGCCCCTCACCAGCATCAAGGAACCTCCCTTGAGGGGGCACTTGTCAAGACAGTGACTGAATGATGGTAAATGTGACTCCTTTCTTGTCACCCTACCCAGTAGGCAACAGCCAATTTAATCAATAAAACTATTGTGTTAGTCTTCATTGTTTCATGATGGTTTACTGAGGCAGCGGATTATAATTCTCATTGTAGGGAAGCGCTAAACACGTAAGGGTCATTCAGTACCCAAGAAATGGGAGGTAACCAGGTTTGATCTGATGAAGAGGGAAAATCAAATTCACTCAATGACCCTTGAAAGGTCATTGTAGCCATGCCTAAATTATTATTATTATTATTATTATAATCAAAAGAAGCGCTAAACCACAAGGGTTATACAGCAGCCATGCCTAAAACTAATAAACAAAGCCGGGAAAACATTGTAGCTGTTATACTCCTAGAATAATACACACAACAATTAACAAAATAAATAAATATTGAGAGTATATAGTGATTGTAAATAAATAAAAATTTATTAATTAATGGAGGAAGAAGGAAAGTGTGTAATTACCTATTTGTAATTTGACTAAGTCAAGTGAGGTGTCACTTGACTATAAGTCAAGTGAGGTGTCACTTGACTAAGTCAAGTGACAAAGTAAGAACTATTTCCATAAGCAAATATTGTTTTCCCATCTTGTGTTTGCACTTTAAAACAGTCCTGCCTTCATGTAACAATGCCTTTATTAATGTTAATGTGTGTTATAATCACGCAAATTATATATGAAGAGAAATTAATTTAAGCACAAAGCTAAAAAAAAAAAAAAACGTTGTCATTAGCATCAAAAATGGTAAAGTTTGCATGACCAAGTTTGAGAGGTTTTTTTGAGCGTTAAGGCTATGTCACTTGTACACCACCAGTCAAAAATGCTTTAATCCCTATAATATGGGCCATCTGAAATGTGATGTCAACACATTCCTGGTAAAACAGTTATCGAATAAGTGATGAGAGTTTCCTCTCTTTTGGGTGACCTAACCTTAGTGGGCAATGGCCAGTGTTTAAAAAAAAAATGTATACACCTTTTAGTGGATATACAGAAATGAACTTTTGGTTTACAGTACATATATACCCTTGCTGGTTTTTGGGCAAAGAAGGAAAGGAAGGGCATTTAGAAAGTGAACAAATATAGTAAGTAGGTACTGCATTAAGAAACAAGGTACTGTAAGAAAACGAACAAGACCGAGTGAAGCAGTCTCTTAAGAGAACGAACTGTTTAGAATCTGTTTTGATGGAAAATCGGGGAAAACATTTGTTTTGACCACTGACTTGCAGGGAACTTCCCACAGGAAATAAGACATTTAGAGATACGAATAAACATCTGTCATATCTCTCTCTCTAGGTAATGGTACTTAAAATGATGATTAACATTATAATAAATATATTTTGAAATTATCTTCACTTTTACACAATTTCTGTGTTTTTTCAGTTTGCTTTTATTTTCGAATTGCTGCAGTACTTAAGTGAATGACAAATTTAGTTTTGATTATTTTCAGTATCAGCCCAGTTAATATACAGTAGACCTTCATTCAACACTGTTTTGTTTGGCAAGTTTTGGTTATAGCACTATTGAAGAAATGCAGCATATTTTTGTATAACACTTGTAAAATTAACTTAACATGGTTCAGTTTGCTGGAGGGAAAAAATTTGGAGAGTCGCCCACGGGATACACACTGCCGGGCTATGGGTTAGACCACTGAGTCAGTGGGGGAGACCTACCACTATTCCCCGCCACTCCCACCACCCTTCTCCCAGCCTTGGGTTCATGTGTGTGTAGGACCATCCTCTGCTAGGTAAATATGAGTTTGTGTGATGACTGATTTACTGACTGACTTACTGACTTGACTGGCTGGCTGACTGGCTGACTAGCTGGCTGACTGACTTACTGACTGACTTGACCGACTGACTTGACCGACTGACTTGACTGATTTATGCACACTCGAGTACAACCATCGACTTCAGTACCAGAATCTCTACCATCCACCTCAGCCCAGTAGGGCCACAGCATAACTCTCCACTCTCCACAATCAGCCACACACACCAGCACCCACAATTTAAGGTAAGAAATACTATTATTTCTGTTGCATTTGTAATCTTAAGCAGTAAAAACAACATAATACATCACGACAATGAACTACAATTACGTATTCAATTTTAATTTTGCAAGATCTGTTAGTCTAAAAAAAGTTGTTTGGCTTTTTGGGGGCTCCCAGGAACGTAACCCTATTTTCCCCATAAGTTCTTCAGTTTGTCTAACACGGTTTTAACTACCACGGTGTTTTCAGGAACGTAACTACTGTGTTAAACGACGGTCTACTGTATTGAAAAATAAAGACTTAACTGTTGTACAGTGTTTTTATCAACAAGGAAATACTTGCCTAATTTTAGCACATTTCTCATTCAATTGCAAATTAAATTTGAGTCGGTATGAAGAGCATTAATGCATATATAGTAGTGATGCATAACCTTTAGCACCTCTGTTGATACTTCAGGTGTAACAGTTCAGAAAGCTATTAGTAGACATATAACCTTCAGCACCTCTGTTGATACTTCAGATGTAACAGTTCAGAAAGCTATTAGTAGACGTATAACCTTCAGCACCTCTGTCGATACTTCAGGTGTAACTATTCAGAAAGCTATTAGTAGATGAATAACCTTCAGCACCTCTGTCGATACTTCAGGTGTAACAGTTCAGAAAGCTATTAGATGTATAACCTTCAGCACTTCTGTTGATACTTCAGGTGTAACAGTTCAGAAAGCTATCAGTAGATAACCTTCAGCACCTCTGTCGATACTTCAGGTATAAATGCACCCAACAAGTCTGCCCATGTTTTGCCTCTTTACAGTATAGTTAACCACGATTTTTTGATTTTACCTTCTGCAAATTTGCATTTTCCAAGCAAAGGGATGATATTTCAAAAGTGGCCAACCTTCAGTTTTCTAAGTACATATTGTGCATCAAAGTAACAGTGGAAAACATGTAAACAGATGCCTTCTTCCTTCAAGAAGTGTGGTGCCTTAATGCTGGAGGGCTCCTGATTCAGTCAATTGGACCTACCCGCCTTTTCCTTGCATCAAAGGTGATTTCTCTCTCAATCTCCAGGCATTGTATAATACCTACGTATTTAACGTTTCACCACAATAAACTTTTGTTTACTACCACCAGTCTCCCAACATAAAAATATTAACAATACAACACAGTATATACTAAAGGGACCTTTAAGTTAAAAAAAGACCCTTGAATGAGTGTCATATCTGAGATATTTGTCAAAAACTCTACATGATGGTTTAGACAAAAAAAATTAGGCAGTACTTGCTTGTACGAGCACATTGAAAGATGGGAATACAATTTGGCAGGTTCTGTATGAAGAAAGGCCATAACCACAGTATTACAGACAGACACAAAAGGTAAGAATAATTTTATTTATTATTCATAAGAATGTGTAAATTACATTAATTAAAAAATCATAGAATAATTGCCCACAGGTATATTTCTAAATACATAGATTGTTCTAGATCATACCCTTTTCAAATTAATAATACCAAAAACTGCAATACATTACCACCAGCTCATCTTGAATATTCATAATATCTGCTGAAGAAACAAGATCTATAAAGAACAAAGACAATACCATGATGGGAACAATACATAAATAACCCACACATAGGACAAACAAACTTATGACGACATTTTGGTTAATGGTCCAAGTCGGACCAAAATGTGCGTCACATTTCTTTCCTATATGCGGAAAGTCTGTTAACAAGATCTAGAAACAACCTATGCCAAAAGTTAAACACAGTTCTCACGAGTCCGCAGGAAGAGTCAGTGAGAAACGCAATTAATAAGTGCCAATCAGCCAGCAGTGAGGCAAATAGTGACAAGCAAGAAGTCAGTAGACATGCAGTAGTGTAGTCAGGGATCACTTTTTAGCACAAGCGGCAAATGTGTTAGTGAATGAGCCGAGCTGAAGATTCTAAAAAAAAATTCTCTCACTGGAGTAGTAAGCTAGAAAACAGCTTTGTTCTAATATTTATCTGACCACTATTGTGATCTAACAGCAACAGCAGCTTACTATACCAAGAATTTCAGTGAAGCTTCTTAATGAAATACAGTATAAAACAAGGGTACCATAATCACAATTAACCCACAAATTGTTAGGCAAAGGGACACAGATGAAATTATTGTGACATTTTATTGGGCAGCATTTCACTCCCAGGAGTTTCGTCAAAGCTCCTGGAGAGTGAAATGTTGCCTTACAATAATGTCTTAGTTATCCAGTGTCCTTTCAGCTAAATTTTCTCGGTAATTCTGCTATCATTACTAACCCACAAATTGTAGATAAATTTTTAGAAGGTATTTCGGTCCCTTATGAACCATTATGAAGTCATAAACCAAAATGTCATCTAAAGATTTAACTCCCATGTTATAGCTGTGAATTGTTGCTGCCACAGTACTCTTCAAGAATAATAATAATGTAACTACTGTACCATAGACTCTTATAGTGCAGAAAGTCACAAAATTGGTGAAACAAAGTAACTGAATACCAAATAGTGCAGATGATGACACACACACACACAAAGAATTAGGAGGATCATGGACAGGCCATGGGGGCAGTGACACCTGGAACACCCTCCAGGTATACTCCAGGTGTCATTCCTTGTAGGGAAAGTAAGTTAGAGCATAATGTGAGCAGCCTCAGAATGGAACCAGGATTATAGAAACAACAAGTTTCTGTTTGACAGTAAATTTTATGAGCTTATTTTTTGCATAACCTTGTAAATTTCAAGCTTTGTTAAATGAGTAATTAATTTATACATTACAAATGATGCCTACTGTAGTTTAACATGTTCTTCCAGTCACAAGACTTGCTCACTTGAAAGACATCCCATATCACTGCATCAAAGACCTATTTTAAAACAAGCAAGTCTCTGACAAGTAGAGGAAAAAAAAAGAAAGGCATAGAATAGAAAATTAACATTTATTAAAAAAGAAATGTGAAAGGAAAGTATATGAGGTAAGGAAGCCCAATTTTATTTACATCTTTTTGTACTTCCAAGGGTAAATAAGGCCACCACTTTACTGCCATTATTTTATGTGCAAAATAAAGCTTGTGTTTTTCTTTTTTTGGGTCACCTCCTCCGTGGGAAATGGCTGGTGTTAATAAAAATAATATAACAAAATAGCTTACTATATTATTTTCATTATCCTGTTGGTCCCCAGTAAGGACAAGTAACCCCTCAGTTTAAGAAACAAAGCAGTATTCTGAGGCAACACTTTCAGGGGTCTGGTGACATTACCATAGACCAGGTGAGGTAGATGGATGCATCCTTTATGTGGTTTCTTACCGCACACAAGTTGATGTGCTATAGCAGTCAACATAAGTATAAAAAAAATTTTTTTTACTTCAACAAAAGCTGCATTGAGTAAATGTTCTCTAATTAAATGCAATACATATATGGTCCATCTTTCGTTTTTCACTTCAGGTCACCCAGCCTCAGTGGACGACTGCCGGTGTGTTGAAAAAACAAATACAGTGGACCTCCGGAGTTCATAGGGGTTGGAGGTCAAATTGGAGTTCAAGAATTTTTCGGAAAAATATTGGTTCGGTGTTCGTGAATCCATTCGGAGTTCGTGATTCGTCCTGGAGCGTACGTGTGACCCGAGCTGGCCCGACACCCCATTGAGAGTCAGTGTCTATTGTTTACAGCAGTTGAGCGCCACCACGCATTCATCCCATACATTTTGTCATTATTCCATTGTTTTTAGTGCTTGCAACTGCTAAATAAGCCACCACGGACCCCAGAATGCTGCTCAAGTGCCATTAAACGAATTTATCCCCATAATAATGTAAAATAAACTAGTGTTTTTAGACCCCCAAAAATACACTTACAAAAGCTTTTAAAAAAAAATAAACTTACATAAAAGGGGAGTTTGGGGACCATGCGTTAACCGAGGTACCACTGTACATGTTACGAACAGTGTTTTGGGACGTATTAGGCATAAATTCTGACCTCAAATAAAGCAGGAGCAAGCTGGTAGCCCAATGTGAGAAATGGGTCTGTGCAGTATAAAAAAATCGGGCAGCCAGTGGTGCATTGTGGGAATGCCATTCAGTAGTCCTTGTTCAGCATGCCTAGCGGTAGAATTATCTGACTCCTTGGCACATCTGGGACTCTTCTCTTTTCAGTTATAGTTCTAACACAGATGGAAGTGTCTCTGAAGATGAATTTCATGGTTTGAGGAGTTTGTGACCGAAAGCAATGCCCAGGATACCAGAAGGAAGGAAGGAAGAAAGGAAGGAAAGAAGAGATGAGAGGAAAGATGAGATGAGAGGAAGGAAGGAAAGAAGAGATGAGAGGAAGGAAGGAAAGAAGAGATGAGAGGAAAGATGAGATGAGAGGAAGGAAGGAAAGAAGAGATGAGAGGAAGGAAGGAAAGATGAAGTAAGGAAGAAGGAAAGGAAGGAAGGAGGAAAGGAAGGAAGGAAGAAAGAGAAAGGAAGGAAGGAAGAGATGAGAGGAAGGAAGGAAGAAGAAAGAAAGAAAGGAAGAAAGAAAGGAAGGAAGAAAGAAGAAAGGAAGGAAGAAAGAAAGGAAGGAAGAAAGGAAGGAATGAAGGAAGAAAGGAAGGCAGGAAAGAAGAGATGGGAGGAAAGAAGGAAGGAAATACGAGTGGACCCCCGAGTTTCGTAAAAACTTCCTCCTGAAGTCTGCTCAAGTGCCATTACCGAGCAATTTACTCCTTAAGGAAAAATGTCACGTAGGTTAGTCTATTTCAGACCCCCAAAAATACTTTTCCACAAGCACTTAAAATATTATACTTACATAAATGTACATTCCGGGGTTTCGAACTCGGGGGTCCACTGTACAGTGGACCCCGAGTACGACTAAACTTCATTCCAGAAGCCTGCTCATGTTCGATTACCAAATGAATTTACTCCTTAAGAAATAATGTCAAGTAGGTTAGTCCATTTCAGACCCCCAAAAATACACTTACAAAAGCACTTACAATATTATACTTACATAATTGTACGTTTTCCCGGGGTGTTCGTAACTCGGTCCACTTTAACCCTTTCGGGGTTTGGTCGTACTAGTACGTCTTACGCACTGGGGTTATTGACGTACTAGTACGCCTAAATTCTAACGCCCTCAAATCAAGCAGAAACAGGCTGTTAGGCCTAGATGTGATAGAATGGTCTGTGCAGTCAGTGTGCGCAGTATAAAAAAAATTTCCCGCACACCACAGTGCATAATGAGGAAAATAAAACTCTGACCGTGTTTTGGTTTTAAAACAGCGACTTTGCAGTCTATTTTCGTATGGTATTTATTGGTGTATTCTCGTTTTCTTGTTCTTATTTGATAGAATGGAAGATATATTACAGAAATGGAGATGATTTTGATTGGTTTGACAATAACAAGTACCTTGAAATTGAGCTCAAAGTAGCGAAAATGTTCGATTTTTGACGATGTTCAAAAGTAAACAAATCACACCATGCGTCCAATACACATCAACTGGGAGTCTAATATTCATGCACAAGTGCTCTGATATTATTTATACCATTTTTACAATGATGCAGTTGTATACATAACAATAAATCTTCTATTTTTGTGAGAATAAAAATTCAAAATGGAAAGCAAAAGTAATGTAAGAGGGGCCTGGAGACGTAACTAATGAACAGAGAAGATGTTATTTTAGTGCCAGGAATGTCTGTCTTGTTTATTATGGATCCTATTTTGAAATTGGCATCGTTTGAAATTTGTGTGAAATTGGCCAATTGCCATTTTCTGACCACTATTTTGGGAAGTTGAAATTGGTAAATAGGCGGTTTCTTGTACTCAATCGATAGAAGAAATGGAGTTCTAGCGAAATAGCTATAATTTTAGTAGACTGAAACAATGGAATGTGCCGAAAATAGGGCTCAAAGTGTGCGAAATCGCCGATGCGTAAGTGTCATGGCTACCGCTAACTTCGCGAAAGCATAATTCCGTTAGTTTTCGATCAAATTTCATAATTTTTGTGGCGTTATAATCGGAAAAAGATTCTCTATCATTCCATAAGAAATTTTTATTTTTATTTTTTTTTAAATTCGTGGACCCTGAGAACGAGTTTCAGAGACCCCCCTTGGACCCCCAAAGGGTTAAGTAGAAAAGGAAGAAAGGAAGGAATGAAGGAAGAAAGGAAGCTAGGAAGGAAAGGAAGGAAGGTTGTGGGGGAGAAGACATGCTACCCCATTTGTGTTGACAGGTTGACAGATAGTGAGGGTGGTAAGTAATGGTATGATATGTCATTTTGACAGCTGCCTTACCCTGACTCAGCAAATTTAGATGTGCACACACACACACACAGCTTGGAACTTTGAAGTGCTAAATATCAGTTGATGGAAAGTGTCCAGTCATTATATATAAGTTTTGTAAACAATATAATGATACTACTAATGTTTGTGCAATTATTGTGTTGCATACAATGAGTGTATATATATACATTGCACCTTACTTTGGTCTCACAGGCCACATAAGTTACGTAAAAAATAAAATAGTGAAAAAACAATAAACCTACGAAGAAAGTAAACCCAAGTTTACCGGTGAGAGGCATCGCCGCTGTTGACATACGGCTCACTTTTTGCCAACTTTACTCCTCTATATCTCCGTAAGTACTGATCGCAAAAATTTTGGGGGATTTAAACAATCAGAAAAATAATCTTAACATTTTGATAAGAAAAAATAATTTTTTTAGAATATTTTGCAACAGGAGAGCACTCAGGATTAGGGGTTGCGACAGTCAAAAGATTAAATGATTCAATGATTCTATGATATGTTATGATACTAAAACAGCAAAAGTTGATAAAGGCTATAGTGCCAGCCAGCGATAAAGTGTAGCATTAACAGTGTAGCAAGTAAGTTAAGCGTTTAAAGCGATAGAAAAATGACGTCACGAAACTTAACTCCTCCAATGTTGTTGGAGTTATATAGGGTGACTGACAACACCGCCGTGTGTCTGGCAGCCATCACTATTTAAGCCGTATCTTTCAGTGGCCCTTATACACCCAACAACAAACACCACAACACCAGTCCTCGCATTCGTAATGATATTTTATTCATTATAGAGTATATGTCATGTTTCTATGTTATTAATATTGTTTATTATGTCATATTAGATGAATTGTGATAGATAAATAAGCCATAGAGTTTATATTAGTGTCATTTTGAAGGACTATTTTGTCCTGTCCACAAACACACACCCTGTCGCCAGCACAATTCCAAACATTCGCCAGAAACAGAACTCTCTGGAACACTTTTTTGAGCAACAGGGTCCAATGACTCAAGCTGGTCCTAGTGGCATTAAAAAACAAAGAGGAAGTAACCCAGGAAGAGGACTTGGTACCTGAAGTGTTAATGGAAGGGGATTTCCCTTCCAAACACTAGCAACTACTCCTTCCTCTTCCCTCCTTCCATCTTCCACACAACAACTCTTCAATAAAGGTAAGTGACATATTGTTTTATTCTTCATGTCTCATTGTTTTCTGTGTAATTTAATGTATATTTAATGTACAAAATTATTTTATTTTAATACTTTTGGGTGTCTGAAAGCGGATTAATTTTATTTCCATTATTTCTTATGGGGAAAATAGATTCGGAGTTCGTAATATTCAGTGTTCGGAGCACCCTCTGGAACGGATTAATTACGAACTCCGGGGGTCCACTGTATGCCAGTGTGTTCTCATGGTTTATCACTACACATTTTAACTGCCAGAAATTTTCCCTATGCACAAATTTGCTAATACAGTGGACCCCGCTATTCGAACGGCTCGGCAGTCGAACAAATCATCATTAGTACAAAAATTTGAAATCGTCATGCGAACAAATTATCGCGAGTCGAACGAATACGTTCGTGACCTGTCGGCCCAGGCGCTTGGGTGCCTCACAGCGCAGGCGTGGAGAGCCAGTCCGCGTTGTTTACACTCGAGAGAACAATACCCTGCACGCTTCCACAGACATTTCACACTTAATTATAATTTTTGGAGTTTGTTCATTACGTGCGACTGTGAAATAAGCTACCATGGGTCCCAAGAAAGTTCCTAGTAGTACCCCTGGGCTGATAAAAGTGAGAAACACCGTAGAAATGAAGAAGGAAATAATACAAAAATACGAGAGTGGTGTGCGATTGTGTGATCTTGCCAGGATATATGGCAAAAACAGGTCAACTATCGCTTCTGTCCTGCTTAAGAAGGAAGAAATTAAGCAAGCTGATGTTGCAAAAGGTGTTACTGTGCGAGCCAAAAACAGACCACAAATAATCGAAGAGATTGAGAAGTTGTTGCTGGTGTGGCTCAAGGATAAAGAGTTAGCGGGTGATAGTGTGAGTCAATTATTTGTGAAAAGGCAAGGAACTTGCATGCCGATCTTTTAAAGAAAATGCCTGCAACCAGTGCTGATTGTAATGGTAGTGAATTTAAAGCCAGCAAAGGCTGGTTTGAGAGATTTAAACATCGTAGTGGCATACATAATGTGGTAAGGCATGGTGAGGCTGCCAGTTCAGACAAACATGCAGCTGAAAAATTCATAAAGGAGTTTCAGGACTACATAAAGACTGAAAAATTGAAACCTGAACAAGTGTTCAATTGTGATGAAACAGGCCTGTTTTGGAAGAAAATGCCCAACAGGACCTACATTACTCAGGAAGAAAAGGCACTGCCAGGACACAAGCCTATGAAAGACAGGCTAACTCTCTTGATGTGTAGTAATGCTAGTGAGGATTTTAAATTAAAGCCTTTACTAGTGTATCACTCAGAAAATCCCAGAGTGTTCAAGAGACACAATGTCGTTAAAAATAGATTGTGTGTTTTGTGGAGAGCTAGTCAGAATGCATGGGTCACAAAGCACCTTTTCAGTGACTGGATCCATGAAGTGTTTGGCCCCAGTGTGAGAAAATACCTACAGGAAAAGGGTTTGGACAAAAAGTGCCTCCTGTTGCTGGACAATGCTCCTTCACATCCTCAAAACATGGAAGACCTACTGTGTGAAGACTTCAAATTCATAAAACTGAAGTTCTTGCCTCCCAACACCACTCCTCTCCTCCAGCCCATGGACCAGCAGGTCATCTGTAACTTCAAAAAACTCTACACAAAAGCAGTGTTTGAAAAGTGCTTTGAAATGACCTAGGACAGTGAATTGACCCTTAGAGAGTTCTGGAAGAATCATTTCAATATCTACAGCTGCATAGGCCTTATAGGCAAGGCTTGGGAGGAGTGACTTCAAGGACTTTGAACTCTGCTTGGAGACCATTGTGGCCAGGTTGTGTCCAACAGAGGGATTTTGAAGGGTTTGAGGCTGACCCTGACCCTGCCGACCCTGTGCCTGTTGTGGACTGTATTGTGGAATTGGGCAAGTCCATGGGGTTGGAGGTGAGTGGCGATGATGTGGAAGAGTTAGTGCAGGGCCACAGGGTAGAGCTAACAACTCAAGAGCTGCAAGAGCTGGAAATAGAAGAGCATCAGACCAGATTTGAGGCTATTGATTCACGGGAGAAGGAGGAGAAAGAGGGGCTGAAGAAGGTGCCTTCTTCAGAGATTAAGGAGATGTGTACAATGTGGAATAGATTGCAAAGTTTTGTTGAAAAATACCACCCTGAACAAGCTCAAACAAGCCATAACAGCAGCATGTTCAGTGACCAAACAATGTCCTTCTTCAGGAACATGTTGAAAAGGCGCCAGAAACAGAGGACTGTGGACAGTTATTTTGTTAAAGTGTCCAGTGACTCCCAAGCTGGCCCTAGTGGGATTAAAAGACAAAGAAAAGAAGTAACCCCAGATAGGGCTTTGGTACCTGAAGTCCTTCTGGAAGGGATTCCTCTTCCAAACACTAACCCCTCCCTCCCTCATTCCTCCTCCTCTCTTCCATATGCCATCAACAATCTTCAATAATGGTAAGTAAAAAGACTTGCATTTATTTACTAATACTTTTAGTAGTACAGCACTGTAGTATTTAATGTTTTTGTCTATGTAGAAGCTTAATTTTATTAAAGTATAATATTTTTTATATATTTTTGGATTTCTGGAACGGATTAATTGTATTTCCATTATTTCTTATGGGAAAAATTAAATCGCCTTTCGAACATTTCACGTTAAGAACAAGCTCCTGGAACGGATTAAATTTGAATGGCGAGGGTCCACTGTACAGCCATTCCTCACTTAGCGAAGTACGCGTTTACCGATGCCTCAGACTTATGATGGGCTCTCTGACCACTATGCATATCTAAATAATGTATATTAGAGCTGATTTCCTCTATTTTTTTATTTCAATATACAGTACACTACTGTATAAACATTTAAAAATATACCAAAAATGTTATAAATGATGCAAATATGACATTAAAACAATATCAAAGATGGCTGGCACAAATTCACTACCATTATAGTATGCTCCTCACTTATCGACGAAGTCTTAGGAACGGAACTCCGTCGTTAAGTGAGGAGAGGCTGTACTGTTGTACTATGTAAAAAAATGCTGTTATAAATATTTTAAGAACTTTAAAAAAAATGCAATAAGTTAAAACATTTTGCAACAATTAGATAAGATAAAGACAACAAGTATCAAATAATCTCATAGAAAGTAACAGACCTTTTTCTTTTTACTGTCTATCTTTGTGTGGAGGAAATCATTGAGCTTCATATACTGGTCAAGCGTGCCTTGCTTTCTCAGCATTTCATCCTCATGAAAAGCTTGCTTATCTGCCATTGTCTGCTCCACATCTTCAATCCTGTAAAAAAACTAAAGTTTAGAAGATTTACACAGTAACACAAATAGCAACCCATGGAATCAGTACTAATAAGAATTAAGGGATAGTCAAATACAAAAATGGCAAAGCAGAGAATCAGCACTAACAAGATTTTTAAGGATAGTGAAATACAAAAATGCCATCCCATGGAATCAGTAATAAGAATTTAGGGGAAGCCAAAAAGACACACAGTAACCTATAGAATCAAACAAAAGGTTAACCAATGGAACCAATAATAAGAATAATTAAAGTAAAGTCAAACAGCCTAGTGCTAACCCATGGAATCAAGAAGAATATCTGTGAATATTTTGAGAGATTCAGGGAAACCAGTTACCCGGACTTGAGTCCTGGAGGTGAAAGGTACAATGCCTGCTCTCTAAAGGAGGGGTTTGGGATATATTTGCTGTATGGAGGGACATATGAACTGCTGTATCTGTGCACCTTTGGCAAGACAGTGATAGTGTGAATGATGGTGAAAGTGTATTTTTTGGATCACTCTACCCAATTTAACAAAGTCAAAAAGTTGTAATTTGAAATGCACCTTCCCACTGATATCAACCTCATTTTTTTCTTTTTTTTTTTCAACAAGTCGGCCGTCTCCCACTGAGGCAGGGTGACCCAAAAAGAAAGAAAATCCCCAAAAAGAAAATACTTTTCATCATCATCATTCAACACTTTCACCACACTCATACATAATCACTGTCTTTGCAGAGGAGCTCAGATACGACAGCTGAGAATAGTCAACCTCATTATTATTCCTTATTATATTTGTCCTTACACCACAATTACTCAGAGTTGAAACGCCTACCCCTCCATACAGTCCCAGAGCTTCGAGGAGAGGCTAAAGGAATTGAATCTAACAGCACTGGAGGACAGAAACACCAAGGAAGACATGATAACATGCACAATACTCAGAGGAACTGATAGGATAGAGGGGGACAGCCTGTTTGAGAGGTGGGAATTAGGTACTCGGGTGGCACAGCTGGAGGTTAAAGACACGGTTGAGCCACAAAGATGTCAGGAAGTGGAATAACCTAGACAAAGAAGTGGAGGCAGGATCAATACATAATTTAAAGAAAAGGTATGACAAGGTCCAAGAGGCTAGGAGTGTGTGTATCTGACAAGCAAGTTCAGAGGCAGGATCAGGAGCTAGAATTCAACACCTGCAACAATATACAGATGAATACATATCTCTACTTTTCTTCCTCAGTAGGGCTTACATTACAATAAGTAATGTACACCACATTTTTCTTTCTACCCTTTGAAGAATTTTTTTTTTTCAACAAGTCGGCCGTCTCTCACCGGCAGGGTGACCCAAAAGAAAATACTTTCATCATCATTCAACACTTTCACCTCACTCATACATTATCACTGTCTTTGCAGAGACGCTCAGATACAACAGCTGAGAATAAGTCCCTCCCAACTGTCACTATCCCAGACCCCTCCTTTAACCCTTTCAGGGATGGTGTCGTACTAGTACGTTTACGAGCAGGGGTTGGTGCCGTACTAGTGCGTAAATTCTAGCGGCTTCAAATAAAGGGGAAACAGCTATTAGGCCTAGGGATATGAGAGAATGGGCCTGCACGGTCAGTGTGCGCAGTAGGAAAAAATCGGGTACCCAGTGGTGCATTGTGGGAACACCATTTCAATACACCTTGTCCACCATGCCTCACAGCAGAAACACCTTACTCATCTGTGAATTGGGACACTTTTATTCCCCAGTGACAGTTCTAACAGTGATGGGGGTGTCAGTGAAGGTGACTTTCAAGGTTTTGGCGGTTCTGACCGAAACTAGTGACCATAATACCGGTAAAAGTGAGGAAAATCCAGATGACCCACAGCCGTCCACCTCTGGTGCTGTGGCGTCTTGTTCACGTCCAGTTGTACTAGAACGAAGGCGGAAACTCCTATTTACTCATATCCGGACTCAGATGTGAGCAATGGTGATGATAGTGATAGTGAATATGAACTCCAAGCCCTTTGAAATAGTTCCAGTAGCGTGAGTGAAGGCGAATATTCATCAGTGAAGCGTCAGTATATACGCGGTATACATGTATGCGCTCTGGTTGTGTGCCATATGCTCTTCCAAGGGTTAGGAGTACATCCCGTGGGCGTAAACAGGAAGTGATAGTGAAAGTGAAGATGATAGTGTTGCAATTGGCATGAAAATGTGCATGCAACTGGTGGTGGTGGTAGTGGGGGTGGTCCCGGGGCGCGAGGCACCAGCAGTGGACCATGCTGGCACTGGCGCCGCTGAGTCAGCTCAGCTACAACAAAGGCAACCCTCACCCACCCACCAACCCCCACAACCACCTGTAAATATCCAGTACCCACCAGCAGACTACACCTGGGATTGGCAGGAAGCTGCAAATTTTATCCAATCCCCATTAGTTTGATGAAAGTCACAGTGGAATACGACCATCTTGTCCACTTGGGAACAATGCCACTGAACTGGAATGTTTCCCGTTATTCTTTGTGAACCCTGATGGACAGTATTACCAGGGAAAGCAACAGATACTTCGATTATACAATGGCAAACACGATTCTTTCACCAAAATCACTTCTACACCAGTGGAAGGAGACAACTGTGGCAGAGATGTATCTTTTCTTTGCCACAATAATGCTTGCCACATGTGTATAAGCACCATATTAAATCATATTGGTCAACAGACCAATTATTACAACACCAGCTTTCAGTGATATTATACTAGTGAATCGATTTGTGCTACTGTTACGCATGTTACATTTTCAGACAAAACCAGGCCTGACAGAACCGACAGGTTATATAAGATTAGGAATGTGTTTCTGTATCTGAAAGAAATTCAATACAATATGTATTTTTATCCCTTCAGGAAGCTTGTTATTGATGAATCTTTGATTCTGTTCAAAGATAGACTGTCATTCAAGCAGTATATACCAAGCAAAAGGAAACGCTTTGGTATAAAGTTGTTTGTGCTTTGTGATTGCTACAGTGGTCTTGTATTGGATATTTGTGTACACTGGAAGTAATACATTGAAAGATACCAGGAAGTTACTGGATATCTCTGGTGATGTGGTTAGAACAATGATGGAACCATATCTTGGCAAGGGGCATATATTATATACTGGTAGTAGGTTGGTAGATTTTAGGTAGTAGGTTGGTAGACAGCAACCACCCAGGGAGGTACTACCGTCCTGCCAGGTGACTTGAAACAGAAACCTGAAACTTTTTACATGATGGTAGGATTCTGGTGTCTTTTTCTGTCTCATAACAGCTGGATAACAGGTATATCTAGCTACTTCTTCACTTTAGGTCACACTACACTGGCATACACATGCAATAATACATACCACACATCTAGGTTTTTCTTCTTTTTCTTAATAGCTCTTGTTCCTTTTATTTTCTCTATTGTCCATGGGGAAGTGGAAAAGAATCTTTCCTCCGTAAGCCATGCGTGTCGTATGGCGACTAAGATGCGGGAGCAATGGCTAGTAACCCTTCTCTGCTCTAAAAAACGAGAAGAAGAAAACTTTATAAAATTGGGTTGTCTGAATGTGCGTGGATGTAGTGCGGATGATAAGAAAGAGATGATTACCGATGTTATGAATGAAAAGAAGTTGGATGTCCTGGCCCTAAGCAAACAAAGCTGAAGGGGGTAGGCGAGTTTCAGTGGGGAGAAATAAATGGGATTAAGTCAGGAATCTGAGAGAGTTAGAGCTAAGGAAGGGTAGCAATATGTTGAAGGATCAGTTATGGAAGGAAAAGAGGAATATAAATGATGTAAATTCAAGGTTATGTGGATTAAAATAAGGGTGGATGCGAAAAGTGGGTCATAATAAGCGTGTATGCACCTGGAGAAGAGAGGAGTGTAGAGGAGAGAGAGATTTTGGGAGATGTTAAGCGAATGTATAGGAACTTTTGAACCAAATGGAGAGAAATTGTGGTAGGGGACCAAATGCTAAAGTGGGAGAAACATGCAGAGAGGGTAGTAGGTAAATTTGGGGTGCCAGGTGTAAATGATAATGGGAGCCCTTTGATTGAACTTTTATAGAAAAGGTTTGTTATAGGTAATACATATTTTAAGAAAAAAAAAAGGGTAAATAATATACAAGATATGATGTAGG
>WNWK01025624.1:0-28352 GCA_009830355.1 Cherax destructor
TATATATATATATATATATATATATATATATATATATATGCAATTTTCAAGTATACGGGTGATATCACGGTATGCAAAATAACCACAGTGAAATATAAAAATAGTGGAATTAAAGGCGCTTTCGTGATTTTCCCTTGATAATGTGAAAAATCACGAATGCGCTTGGAATTACACTATTTTTTCACTGTGGTTATTTTGGATATTGTGACATCACCTGCTAGCTGTGATTTTATTGCATACATACATACATATATAAGTGTATAAGGGCCACCAATGATACTTCTCTTTTTACTTGATCTTTTAGGATGCTAAAGGTTTGTTTCTGTTGTCCCTGCTTGACTCACCCTTCCACTGCCCTCTGACAAGTCAGTTAAAATTAAAAGTCCAAAGGCATTCAAATGTCAGGCAGCCTAAAAGCCAATGAGGGAAGAGACGGGGAAGTAAAAGGAAGAGGAAGGAGAGGAATGGGAAGGGAAGTGGAGGAAGGGGAGAAATTAGAGGGAAAGATAGGATAATGATGCAGAGGGAAGAATAGAAAGGCAGAAAGTGCGAAAAAGAGAACTGAAGGAAACAGCAGGAACATAACTGGAAGAGGACTGGAAGCAGGAAGAACAAGAATAAAATGGGTATACAGAGTAAGTGAAGGGAAGGGGTGAAGGAAGGGGGAAGGGAAGGGGTGAAGGTAGGGGTGAAGGGAGGGGTGAAGGGAAGGGGTGAAGGAAGGGTGAAGGGAGGGGGTGAAGGGAGGGGTGAAGGAAGGGGTGAAGGGAAGGGGTGAAGGTAGGGGGTGAAGGGAGGGTGAAGGGAAGGGGTGAAGGAAGGGGGTGAAGGGAGGGGTGAAGGGAAGGGGTGAAATAAGGGGGTTAAGGGAAGGGGTGAAGGTAGGGGTGATGGGAGGGGTGAAGGGACGGGGTGAAGGAAGGGGTGAAGGAGGGGTGAAGGAGGGGTGAAGGATGGGGTGAAGGGAATGGTGAAGGGAGGGGGTGAAGGGAGGGGTGTAGGGATGGGTGAAGGGAGGTTTGAAGGGTTCTAGAATCTTCACAACTATGTTTTATGCAATAACATTTATTACTGAACTCCTGGAGAAGCGCTAAACCCCAAAGGGTCATACCGAGCTGCAGAGATGTAATGTAATCAGGCTTGACCCTAAAAAATAAAGTGGGAGTAGTTCTAATTCCTTGGAGCAAAAGTCTCACACCAACTTCAAGCACCAACCTTGAAGGGCCCTCACATGAAGAAAAATCCCCTCATATGCATGCTGCTCTCTTCACACCTCTCTCTCCCCTTTCCAGCTTTCCCCTCTCCCTACCATTTTTTTTCAGTCTACCTTCCTACCCCCGTTTTTTTATTTCCCTTACTTGCATTATCACACTCTTCTCTCCCCGCCCCTCTGTGGTACTCCCCTCCTCTCTGGGGTACTCCCCTCCTTCCTCTCTGTGGTACTCCTCTCCCCTCTGTGGTACTCCCCTCCTTCCTCTCTGTGATACTCCTCTCCCCTCTGTGGTACTCCCCTCCCCTCCCCTCTGTGGTACTCAAAAACTCTTTGACCCGTTCTGCCTCCTTCCCGATTTAACACTCACATCCCCTTTCTCTCTCTTGTCCCCACTTTCACTCATCTATTCATTGCCTCTCCTGCTTCTGCTCCTACTTCTCCTCCACTACCATAACAACCACCATCACCTCTTCCTCTTTTATTACACACCTCTTCTTCCTCCACTGACCCTCTAACACACATCTCTCCATCTCCCAGTTGAAGACACACTCGCTGCACATCACAGTAATCACCTCCTGCTGGTCCTACAAACATGTAAGATATCAGGAAAGCCTTGAAAACCTCTACTTCCATTCACTATACACTTCTGTTTCCCCGCGTGCCTTAATAGTTCGTATCCCTGTAACATTTCCTTGTATAATTAGAAGACATGGACCGAGACTGGGCCTCGGGAGCCATGAACCACGAACAACTAGCAAATTAAAAGATAACTAAATAATAACCACAAGAGACAAAGCTCGTGTTACGAAAGGGAACTTACATTCCTCTCATATTTTAATCTCTCAGTATGTATATCATACACACTAAAAGAAATACACCTCTCGGTGTATATCCGACGTTATTCGCCATCATGGCCACTGAAAGCATCTCTAATATTGTTTTCATCACATATAAACTCAGTTTTATATCTTTTATAAAAGCTTGAAGCTAAAATTAAGTTTTCATTTTACCCACAAAATACTGCTTTGCACATTTTCGGAACAGCGCCTAAGTTTTATGAGCAAAATAATTTCAATTCTTTTACGAGGTCTGCAGGAATTTAGCGTCACTTTATACTTTACATATAGTTTCCAGTACAGTTGTCCTTCAACCTAAATTCTCATTCAATAATTTCCAGTACAATTACCTCTCAGCTCTTGCATTCGAACATCTGATATATATATATATATATATATATATATATATATATATATATATATATATATATATATATATATATATATATATATAAATCGAAGAAGGCAACACAGTGGGAGCAATCAGAATAATTACAAGTGACGACACTGTAGCTCCCAAAGATGAGGCCACAGCTCAAGCACTAAGAGACAAGCATCCAACAAGGGACACCATAGCCATCAACAACAACCCTGAAGGAGACCCCATCACTGAACAATTAATTTTGCCAGAATCAGAAGTGTATAAGGCGATAGTGTCATTTCCAGCAGGATCTGCAGGAGGTTACACTGGAATTCGACCACAACACCTCAAAGAGATGGTAAATCCAGTACTCGGAGCATCTGCATCAATTCTCCTCACCGAATTAACAACTTTTGTCAACAACTGCCTGGCTGGGCGAATCCCAGAAGAAATTAAACCTTTCTTTTTGGAGCCTTATTATGCGCTTTGAAGAAGAAGGATGGGGGAATCAGACCCATTGCTGTTGGTAACACCCTTCGCCGTCTAGTTGCCAAAGCAGCAGTAAGAAACATTCGCCTAGAAGCTGCCAGTTTACTCCAGCCACACCAACTGGGCTTTGGGGTCTCTCAAGGCAGTGAAGCCGCAGCTCATGCGGCAAGGGCCTACATCAGGGACCTATCAGAAGACAAGGCCGTAGTCAAACTTGACTTTAGAAATGCCTTTAATATGGTGAAGAGAGATGTGGTCTTGCCAGCCGTTCGAGAGCGGTTCCCCAGTCTCTTTCCCTTCATTTCAGCTGGCTACAGCAAACCCTCGACTCTTTTGTTTGGGGAACATGAAATTCCCTCATCTGAGGGTGTTCAGCAGGGTGATCCACTCGCTCCACTTCTCTTCTGTTTGGCAGTAAGAGAACTAACTTCCAGCCTATGCAGCGAGCTCAACATCTGGTACCTGGATGATGGCACTCTGGCAGGTACTGGGAGTCCTTGTTAGAGGACCTACAACGGGTGAAGACACAGGGAGAAGCCTTAGGACTCATCCTTAATCCCTCAAAGTGTGAAATTATCACAACAAATCAGGAAATAATCAATGCGGTGCAAACAATCCTCCCAGAAGTCACTACTATAACTCCATCCAACAGTACCCTCCTGGGAGCACCGCTGGGTCACCACGCCATCGACACTGTCCTCAAGGACAAAGTGAATGACCTGAAAAGAATGGAGGAGAGAATAAGTGATCTTGATGCCCATGATGCCCTGTATCTCCTCACAAGGTGTCTTACTATGCCAAGACTCACTTACTTCTTGAGGTGCGCACCCTTTTGAAAACCCAACACTTGACGAGTATGACGCACACCTGAGATCAACCTTCAAGAAGGCACTGAATCTGTCACTAGAGGATCAGCAATGGGAGCAGGCAACCTCCCAGTGCGACTTGGAGGTATAGGGGTGCGAGCAAGGCATGTAGCGTTACCTGCATTTCTGTCATCGTGTTTGGCCTCCTGTGGATTAGTCAAGAGGATTGTCCCTGAACGTTTGAGAGGTGTGGTGGGAGCTCAAGACCCCAAGTTCATTGAAGCAGCAGTGCAGTGGGACATCATGGCAGACTCCTCCAGTAGACCAGCTCCTCCCAAAGAGCACAAACAGTCCCACTGGGACAAACCGATCATGGAAAAAATTTCCAACACAATGCTCACCAACGCTTCAGGAAAGGACAAAGCTCGTCTCCTAGCGGTGAGGGCACCACACTCAGGAGATTTCCTTCTTGCTGTTCCCAATTCCTCTCTAGGCACTCGACTCGACCCACAGGCCATTCGGATTGGTGTTGCTCTTCGCCTAGCCGCCCCCATACTCACCGAACATAGGTGTATTTGCGGCAGGGCGACGGCTGATCAATTCGGACTTCATGGTCTAGTGTGTCACACATCAGAAGGGAAGTATGCTAGACATGAGGAGGTCAATGACATCATAAAGAGAAGCCTCGCCACAGCCCGTTGCCCAGCTCAACGGGAACCCCAAATGCAGAGGTCTGATGGAAGTCAAAAGCGTCCTGATGGAGCCACCATGCTACCCTGGAAGGATGGTAAGCAGATTGCTTGGGACTACACCTGTGCTGCCACATTGGCAGACACCTACCTGCCACACTCCTTAGCCGAAGGGGTGGAGCTGCCAGCCACAGGGAGATCCAGAAGACCCGCAAATATGAAGACCTTCCCTCTTGCTATAACTTCATCCCAATAGGGTCGGAGACCCATGGAGCATGGGGCAAGTGTGCTCTAAAGTTTCTCAAGGAGCTGGGTGGAAAACTCATCATAGAAACCAAGGACCACAGGGCGACCAGCTTCCTCTTTCAGAGACTCAGTGTTGCGATCCAGAGGGGAAATACCTGCAGTATTCTGGGCACGCGGCCCACTGCCGGGGAGTTGGACGAAGTATTTGACATGTAGCTCTGAGTTGTTATCTATGTTGTTTTACTCCCCATTGTATTTTGTCTTGAAATAAAGTTTGTAAAAAAAAAAAAAAAAGATGGGGTGGTAGGGGAAGTGGAATATTCAAATGGCTTCAGAAAGAAATCTAAATATTCTTCCTTGAAGTCTTTTTATCCACTTCTCCGAGGCAATGGGTCCCACAATTGACACCAGAGGTGGACCCCATCCTATATATATATATATATATATATATATATATATATATATATATATATATATATATATATATATATATATATATATCAGATATATATATAATAAATCATAATATAGTTTTGGAAAACTTTTATTCCTTACATAATTTTCTTTCGGGTTAAGCGATAAAGTACAATTGCCAAGTTGAATAGGTAAAAGTTAGTGGCTACAAGTTTAGTTCCGCTAACTTGTCAAGAATCTTTCATAATATACTACAGATCCATATTCATGATGTAATCGTTACTGAAATATTGCTCTTGGTAATGACGACGTCATTATTTTAACACATTCTTAATGCTTTGTAATATGACTGTATAAAGTAGCACTTATTTACTCCCATTATTTGTTCCATGTTGGTTGATTGTTTTATTACTTTTAAAATATACTGACTAAACGATACTGCACGTCACCTGTGCACCACCTGTCAAAGATTCTTCAATCACTGTAATAGGGATTAAACTTTCAGCGTATATACACAGAATTACACATCTCTTTAGATATTGTTCCTTTCTGTTCAGTGAATTTGTAATTTGCGTGTATGAGGATGTGCCAGTTCATGAAACGTGAATATACAGTGTACGGTGGTTTCGAGGTTTGATTTTGACTGTTTTATTACATATGTAACAGAGCGGCGGGGTGATGATCCTCGGAGCCCCTAATATCACATTACAGATTAAATTTAATGAATAAACATTTAGAGGGATTAAAACGATTTGGAAAATATCGTCGTCTTATTGTTGATTACTGATACCTAAACATAAAGTCTGTTTTCTTGAAACATTAATAAACCCTTATATACTGAAAATATGTATATTCAACCACATAATAATCGTTGTTTACCTCACGGAACATTGTTAGAGATCCAGTAATGAACATTTATTACCGGTATCCATCATTTTATATTACGTTGTCAAACAATACATTAATTTATAGGCTTTATAATGGTTTGAAATGCTTTATGAATTTAAATTGGCGGAAGCAGTAACAAAAAATATAACCTTAGTTTAAGGGGCTAGAAACAAATAACAGTTAGCAAGACTACTTCATTGTGCTTTAGGGGGCCGTGTTCACGATGCTGAGTGTTTGTACACAAACATTTCCCCACACATAAACAACATCTCTTAAGCTACAAATGAGAATCTTGTTATTGGTTTTTCTTCACCGGAGTTTGAGCTCGGCTTGGTGCACCTGGGAGCTGATTAACACGCACTGCCGTACACTTGCTCTTCTGTTCACCTGGAAGTAAATAGGTACTTGGATGTTAGTCGATTGTTGTGGGGATGTAACTTAAGGAAGATCTAAGGGCCTCAGAGGAAATATACCCCGTGCTTGGTTTTCTTGGGCTATCGTAATTAATAACCCTCCGAGTTATTTACCTTTGTGGTTATTAACCATAGAGAGGTATGTAACTTTCCAGGTTATTTTACCCTACGTGCTGATTAGGACATGAAAACTTTACGCTCCTGATTATTATTATTAATTATTATTATTATTATTATTATTATTATTATTATTATTATTATTATTATTATTATTATATCTCAGAACGGGGGAGGCTGATTTGAACCCCGTGACAGGTGAGTTAAAACTCGAGGCAGTACGCTAACCACTCGGCTCTAATAAGATTCATCCAACTTGGTTAGCACACTGGCCTGTGAGTTATAGGATTCACCTACCATGGGTTCGAGCCCCAACTATACTCTGATTTATGTAAAATCGTGTTATTACGATTTCATTAATTGTGAAGGCAGCTTTGAAGGAACTTGAGCTAGAGCAAGCCACAAGGTACGCTGATGTGGGATTAGTCTATTGAAACCTGCATTTGTGGTCACAGTGGTGGCCCATGCTAACCTGTCTATAGTGTATATAAATAAACCTAGATGGCCAAGTGGTTAACGCACAGGCCTGTGAGTTTTAGCACTCACCAGTCACGGGTTCGATCCCCGTCCGTTCTGTGAATTGTTTCCAGTCGTGTTATTACGATTTCGTGAGTTATGATTATTATTATTATTATTATTATTATTATTATTATTATTATAGTTCCTGGGAGCATTAACCCGCAAGAGTCAAACAGCTCCTGAGGAATAAGAGACAGATTCAGTTCAAGGAAAGAGAAGACAGAGAATAAAACAGCCACAATACTGTGACTGGAACAATACACAAATAATTATAATCCACACACGATTCGTAGTTATTAGTTTCAGTCTCCTGTGGGAAGATTCAATTCTATGAGTCTTGAGCCACTCGTCGGCATCAAGGGTCTTCCATTGAGAGGCCATTAGGGTGTTGATCACCAGCTCCTGGATCCCTTGAACTTTAATTCCTAGGTCTCTTCAGGGAGTTTAGCTGCAGCTCTTCTACCTCTTAAGAGTTGGAGGTTCAACTATGCGTTTTGCTTGGATGGAGGGCTGGGGTTATGAGATACGGGTATAATTTTCTCACTCTGCGCTGCAACCAAAATACATTTAGCTCAAAGACGATTGTACAGTTAGTGCTCTCGGTCTATTTCTCCCTGGTTAGAAATTGATTGAATCAGAAGTTTTTCTATCCAATTATTAGCTACTCGTGATGCTCTCTCATTAATGTTAATAGTTACTTTACTGTTGTCCTTGTATTTGTATGTCAGTTTCCTGTTATTTTTTTAGGATAGTTGATTACTGCTACTAAAATCTTTGGCCCTCTTATTATTTTAACTGAAAAAATAATCCTCAACCCCTCTGCAGTCTGGTGTTCCCCTTCTTAAAACCTTTTTATTTTCTAACTAATGCGGCTACCCGTCACCTATTTTTGATCTTTTATTTCTCATCACTTGGTATCCCCCGGTAAATAGTGCGTCTGTTATTGCCTCCGCTAATTTTGTTAAAATTTTTTGCTCATTTGTCTGGGTTAATGTCTCTCTTTTCTCTTAAATTACCCGCTTTACTAGATATTAAGCCATCATTTGTGTACAGAACTTTAAGACCTTGTATTTAATGGGCTGTAATATTAATGTTTTTGGGGATTTCAGGAGAAAGTGGATGAGAGGTGCTTACTGAATTGGGAGGTGAAGTTAGTGAATTTTGGTTGAGTAGATTTTGAGTGACGTATCGTGCGTAGGATGGGTTTATAAGAGTGAAGAAGTTCGTATTAGATGGAGAAATGATGGGTTAGGTACGAGTAGGCATGGGTTGGTAATGTGAAGGTGGAGGCTGTGTCTGGGCCATTCCTCAGGTAGAGGGATGGGGCCAGGCGGAGTATTCTTCTGACTCCTAAACTTCCTTTTCAGTTTTATTAACTTTATCGCTGATGTATCCTTAACTTTCCGGGTCTTTATTTTCTATCTTTATCTCATTTTACAAAAAAAAAAATCTTTGCTAGATTAATAGATTCCCAGATTGCTTTAATTTCAGTATTTTTCCCGCCTTTTCATTTCAGAAAACCAATTGATTTGTTTTGTTGGGGGAGGGTATTTTATTGTTTTTTTCCTTATCCTTTCAAGCCTCCATAATCTGGCTCATAGAAGTATAATAGTCTTGGTTTTTTTCTAATAGCTGTGTTCAGTTTTTTGAGCAAAATTTTTATTCTTGAATACTTATCTATAAAATTGTCGTTTGGATCACAGAGAAAGTGATCTTGGAATCGTAAGATTTGGCGCTATTTCTAGATTAGAGTTGATCTTCAAAGATTAGCTACTAACACTGAAAATACCCTTAAAGGTACCAAACTTTATCCCAGGTATCCCTTGAGGGGTAGTGCCCTAACGTTAGTGTTGGCCCTTGATTCAAGGTATTTAGTTGTCGGATCACATTTGGTTACGTCGGCTGGAACAGTTCGTAAATAACCCAAGCGTTTCAAGAAAACATTAGACGACATTTCGTTTGCCCCTGGACCGAAACGTTGTACAAATTTCCCCTCCCTAAAATGTTGGATATATGGGAATACCTCTCAATATCCAGAATGTCTTTGACGCTCATGAATTTACACTTCCATATGAAATAATAATAATAATAATAATAATAATAATAATAATAATTATTGTTATAACAAAATCACCCTGCCTCGGGGGAAACGGCCAAAAAAATAACACAAATAATAATAATAATAATAATAATAATAATAATAATAATAATAATAATAATAATAATAATAATATCGGTATCAAATTCAGACAAAATTTTTTGAAGTGAACAGGGGGGTCAATTTTTTCTGCTGATCAGGAAACTGTTATATGCTGGTAGCCTCTAATTGAGAAATAAATATTTTCAGCTCACATCAATAAGCATATCATTGAACCGCCATTGGATTAATAATTCAGTATCAGTTTTAATATTTAAATTGTGGGTTTAGAATTAACAATATAAATTGAAAGCTGAATGTAATATACACCATCCACATATGAGTATACAGGTTTTACCATCACTATGTGAGTTTTTTTGTATATTTATATAAGTACCATGTGTTTATGTGTGTGTTGTGTGTGTGTGTGTGTGTTTATGTGTGTATGTGTGTGTGTGTGTGTGTGTGTGTTGATGTATATATAACCCATGTGTGAATGTTTGGTGTATGATACACATGTGTGAGTGTTAGTAAATACACTTCCCACGTATTTTCTAACACTCACTGTATAATTATATGCAATACTCTATGATTGTATTCATATACAAGACGGCAAGTGTCGAAAGTTTAGGTAAGAGCACATTGCTGCCAGTCTTTTGTTGTCTTATTAAACGGATAATATAAAATTTTACAAATTATACAGTAACCATAGCTAATACAAAGGGAAAAATTTAAATGAATCACTTTCCTTCAATTAACTTATTCTTCACCTCATTTATAGGGACATACAGGTGAGTGCAAATAAGAAGCGCGTCTGTCTCGCGCTCAGCAGACGGAGGATCAAGCCTCCAACACATCTTGCCCTAAGTTACCGACAATGGGTTTAGCAAACTTCATTTATAATTTGCCCAAGCTTGGTTTCTGACCAGGCATAGTTTTTTCCAAAGGTATCTTGCATCTGGCGGAGATCTGCACTTGCTGGCTGTCTTTGCTTGTAGATTGGGCGATCAAGGGGACCTGAAAATGCTTATAATGAACCGCTTGTTCCTGACGGGGTTCTTTTTTCCGCAGGTGTCGTGGATCCGACACCGAGACCTTCACGTACACGGTGAGCTCCTTCACATTCACCAATGACGACAGGTTCTCCGCTCACCGAGACCCGTCCACGGGGACTGGGGCTGGTGCTCGCCGGCCACTTCCGTCGGATTCTGGGTTTAGAGTGTTCCATCTCCAAAGCCCGTAACCACCATCAGTGTCAAACTTGATGTTGTTGGTGAGTACCGGAAGTGTTCAGGTGATCTGGGAAGAAGGTGATCTAGGGATCATAGAGAACCTGGGGGAATGAATGGCGTCGAGCTCGATCCAAGGAAAATAGGAACATATTCCATGCCTTGGATCAACAACTCACCGGCATCAGGTGAGCGGTTCTGAGACTATACACTTTTTTATATTAAACCCGTGGGGGTTTTTCAGTGAGGGAAAAAATCGATCCTTCGTCTGTTAATCATGAATCGACACGATGTCACATCAAGCACCCAAAGATGTGAATGATTCTGGAATCTTTCGAGACCATCTTCCTGCCACCTTGTGTGTCAACACCGTCTCAAGATAATTACAAAATAATCCAGACACCAAAGTGGGTACCATCAACAGTAATGTTTAATCAGTACCCAGAATTGTAATTAGGAACTCCTGAAACCTCCCATTCTCCCAGGTTCTATATGACCCCTACTGGTTTAGCGCTCCTCCCAAGTATGTAATAATAATAATATCTAAGAAATATTACATTTTGTTTTTTTTTGGCACAAATTTCTTATGATAATCACAATAAGACAACAACTAGGCCCAATCGGATCTTAACCGCGTACTTTATTTGTAATACGTCTAATAGATAATCACTACAATACCAAGTGTAGTTTTTACTTATGTCAAAGCTAAATAATGCACATCTATAGCAAATATGTTTATTGGAACCATTGTATAAATATAGATTAACCTGTCAAACCATACTTAATATTTCTAATTTAAACTTATATTAAACTACATATGATTTCATCCGGTAATGTGACTTTGGTATCCGTAATTTTGACAGAAGACATGAGCATTGAGCGAAGGAACATCGGAAGTTAATTTAATTTTGGTTGCAGCTTCGAAATGCATAGATTTTGCCCTTCCCTTCCCTTCCTTCCCTTCCCTTCCCCTTTCCCCCCTCCCCGAAACTGCTAGTTTTTGTATATCCCCATTTCCATACTGGCTGCGGTAGCACATGGACATACAATTCCAATAAACCAAGAGTTAACAAAAGTACCTCATGGCATAATATTTTAAGTAGTTTTAGGATATTTGCAAAGCAGTTTATAATAACATACTTTGACATATATTGTTTAACGTACCGTCTATCTCTGTATTCCTCATTAGAAAATCTAGAGCATTTTCAAGAAACTGACCATAAAGCTGACTGCTTACTTTCATCCAGTACTAAAGTGCCAGAAGCACCTGTAATCAAGCCTAAGCCTAAGACTACAATTTCCTAGTCTATTGACGTACGTTCGAGTTACAGTGGATTATAGATCTCGGTTATAAATTTTTTTCTTACAACTTGAAAATTTAGTATGTTAGGCTCTCCAAATATTTTTTTATAATGCAGAGAAGATTATATTCTGCTTCTTCTCTTAAAGTAATTTTTAAGTTCTGGGTTCGCGAGGTAAGGGAAAGATTCCATCACCTCTTGCCCATTTTCATTTTAGTAAATAGGTATACGAGTTTTATCTGGTTGATATAGGCGCATCCTGGGGAGGGTATCATATTGACTTTGAAACAAGCTGGAGATGGATATCAGTGCCTAGAGTATAAATTAACTGTTTAGAAATGGACAGAACACTTCACTTTCTTTGGATCTGACACTTTCGCTGTAGGAAGCTCACGAAAATCAACAATGTTGGGGTTCCTTTGCGGGGGTGGGGGGGGAAGGAGGTGATGTTTACCTCCGAGATCTTCCCACATGACAAAGTTACTAAAAGTGAGACCTTCCCTGCTAAGTGCTGCAAAGACAGTCATGTGTGTGTGTGTGTGTGTATGTGTGTGTGTGTGTGTGTGTGTGTGTGTGTGTGTGTGTGTGTGTGTGTGTGTGTGTGTTTTGGAAAAAGCATGATCTTAAAAATAGGAGGATATCTTATTTCTCCCTTCACTTCGATTTTCATCATCTTTCGACATATTTTCCTACTTGTCGGGATATTTTTTTTTTTTCCATTCTTTTTTTTTATAATTTAAGATCCATCTTCTCATTTTTCTTATTATCTGCTTCATGAGATATTTATGGGTTTTCCCCCTTTGGGTCTTTCTATTTTCTTTATCACCTTCTAGCAAAAAAGTTCGTTCGTTCTCTCTCTCTCTCTCTCTCTCTCTCTCTCTCTCTCTCTTTTTGAAGCTGTACCATTGTTCTTTTAGCTTTTAGGACAAGGAAAATGACAAACGCACCGGCAGTTTAAATATATAGAGGGGACAATGTAAAAATAATCATCAAAGCTGGCTGACACACAAGAACCACATGCACTAAATAGTCACTAGACGAGGAAAGACATAAGGATGGTTATATCAAAAAATCTAAAAAAAATGGTCAAAGAGGGAAATCCTCAGACTGCAGGTTTAAAGAGACATAACAACCAGGAGGGTGCCCACATTCCTCTTACCCTTCCTTTTCCCACCTGCTTTTCTTCTATTGTCCTCCCTCTTCAACTACCAACGTCTCTCCTCCACAATTACCCTTCTTTCCCACCACCAGTATCCCTTCCCCACTACTACCCTCCCTTACCCCTCTAGAGCATTCCCCATTTTCACACACCCCGTCACCACAATAACATGGACCCTCCCCATACTGCCCTACCTTACCACTTCACTGTCTCCCAGCACTCACTGCTGCACCACCTCCTTCCCTGCCATACACCTCCACTTTCTCTTCCACAAATCTGTTCCCTCCATCTCCCACACCTGTTCCCTTCCCTCCCCCCCACACCTGATCCTTCCCATTCGCAACTTGCTCCTACCCCACATTTGTTAATTCCCTACCTCAATCTTGCTCTTTCCCTCACATCTTCCCTTCCTCCTCTCCACCCATCCCTCCTCCAAGCCACTTTCTCTCCCCGAACTCCTTCCTTCACTTGCTTGTGTTAACACTCTGGACACTAAATTGAGACTCCCCAAATACCCTTTAAATTTTTTCCCAAAGAAAATTCCTTTTTCCCAAAAAATCCAAACATCTGCCAGCAATTCTTTTCCTTTTAAACCGGGGGACGCTGACGTCGATCAGGGAGGAGAACAAACAAGGCAGTAGGGACAACACTGACAATAAGATATATTGTTTTGGGGGGGTCCCAAACACTTGCTTCTAATGGGGGGAAATATATATACGTATATATATATATATATATATATATATATATATATATATATATATATATATATATATATATATATATATAAAAAAAAATAAAAAATTTCCATAGTCATACAAATATTTTTTAACATATTTTTTGGTTTTTTGCTTGTTCAGTACGCCCCGTCCCCTGTCCAGTAATAGTCAACCATCAAACTTTTCGTTAGGTTCCCCAAAGTCTCTTCTTCATGATGGCTCTCTGTGAAATCGTTCACCGTGATGAAGCAAAACTTAAGTTCAGATTTGAATTCAGCGTCCCAAAAAAATTTTAAAAAAAAAAAAGTTTTTAAACGTGAACTGAAAACCCTTCTTTTGGCAATGTAATTTGAGCCAATCATCTTTAAGTTACTGTATATGAATAATTTTTAGCCACTCTTTTTTAAAATGTATCAAAAAAACAACAGTACTATATCATGTTTTATTACATGCCAAATGCATAATCCATTACAATCGCTGAAATCCTCGGTCTGTATTGTATCAAAGAACAGATATATGCAATTCAATTTCATAGTTAATGATTCATTGTTTATAAATTTTTAAAACTGTTAAATAAATGTTACATTAGGTTACCCTTTTAAAAATTCAGTGGAATGGTGAATGTTCATTGCCGAGTTGTTGACAGTACTCATCACTGATTACTTTGGAATATAATTGTTTTTTTGCCGGGATGGGGAAAATTTTGGTTGAGGGGGGATGACTTTGAGCCTGAATTCGAGTTGTTTCTGCTCTTATAAGTTTTTTGAAAGAGGGTCACACACACTAAAGTCGGGTTTATTACTGATGAATAGTCACTAGAAAGTCTGCAGAAGGAATATTCTTTGGGGGGTTTGGGAGTGGAGAACTGCTTCAAGTTCTTGTTAATCTTAAATGCATCTGATTCCATTTGGGGTCTTTTTTGGTTTATGATTCTGGCATTCTTCCATGCCTGAAAACACCCCTTTTTAAAAACGGGAGGAATTCTTAATTAAAAAAGAACAAAAAAACAACTGCCCTCAAATGTACGTCAAATAAGCCTGAGATGATTAAATGTCACGATCGAAACATCTACGATCGAAACATCTACGATCGAAAAATCTTTCAGGAATTTGAGAAATTGCCCAATTGCCTTAAATCATTATTAGACTGTTTATCTTTAATGTCCCTCGGAAAATGGGTTAGCAATTTTCCCCCTGTAAATAAAGAAAGTGACTAAAACCCCGGAAAACAGGAAAATAGTTACATTATATTTTACTAAGTGCAAATACTAAATAAAAAAAATGCTATTTCTACTTTCCGGTCATTTTTTTTTTATGTGTGCGCTCGCGGGCCATTTGCGCGGTCATCCCCTTTTCGTAACACAGTATTTATGGCTCCCCGCATCCTTTTCCACATTTCAACCCCAGGAGGAAGAGAAATAAGGGGACGGGGGGGGAGGTAGTGGGGCCCTGTGGTGACAGCCTGTAGCCCTCAGGAGGTGCACTGGTTTGGGGAATTTGAGAGCTGGGCTGGCGGAGACGGTCGTTCGGGAAAACCCAACCAACGGCCGGGGGAAGGAGGTCCCAAAGGGGGAAATGGCCTGTGGATGTGGGAATGGCCAAGCAGAGACAAAACTGCCAAGATCACTAAAATAATAAATGGGATGGAAAATGTAAGATTAATCCTGGCAAGAGGAAAAGAACTAATGGAGGAGCATTTAATTCAGGGGGAAAGTCAAGGACTGTATGAGACCATTAAAAAAGGGAAAATGACTGGAGAAGTAAGTCACGCAAGATTATATTGCCTAATGGACACTAAAAACTTTTGTGTTAAAAGGAAATATTTGGTTAGTTTCGTGTCTGTTTGGAAGATTATTGATATTGGTGTTGTCCCTTGTATCAACAATTTTTTTTAAAATTTTTTTTAATCTTCAAAAGTTTTATTTCATGATCAGCTATACTGTTTTTTGGGAATGTATAGCAGGAATATTCTAAATTCTAGATATAAAACAACAACTGACAACAGAATGAAGAACATTGAAAGTTTTACGATACCCTTTTTCCCTGTGGGAAAAAACTGAAAAATTTAAATCTTCTTAAATTAGAAATGGGGGGTTAGTTTTAAAAATAATAAGACGGAAAAAAAATAAAAAAAAAGATAATGCAAATTAAAAAAGGGGGTAACCAAAAAAAAATAGGCCAAAACCCTAAAACGTTTCTGCTGATCTCAGAGTTGGCTCGCCATCATTATCGAAGATTAAAACCTCCCCAGTAAACACTTTCTGATTACCACCTAAGAACCTTGACTACTGAACTTCGCAAAACCCTACCATTTTACCTAAAGTCTTGCCCTACCCCAGAACTGCAAGTTATCATCACGATCCCGAACCTTCAAGCGATAATTACTCAATTTTTTTTCTAAATTTTATTTTGGCAATTGCTAAGGCTCAAACTCTGAACCTTGATTATAATCCAATCTCCGTCTCCTATCTCTAATTCATGCCATTTACCCATACCTATAAGCCACTTCCCCCCTAGCATCCTATATCAACCCCCCCCTACACTAAAACCCCCCAATTAACTCTACACCTGAGCCCTGGCTCTAATCCAGCCCCCAAAATTTTTTTCACCCCCCCAACCACGTTCTTCAGTTTCCTTACTCTTTTACCCTTTTAAAAGCCCCTTCTCTCTCTCTCTCTCTCTCTCTCTCTCTCTCCCTCCCTCTTTTCCCCTCCCTTCATCTTTTTTGATCACAATGGGCTGACTGAGCAACAATATATCAAAGCATGTGGCGCCTTTTTAAATTTTTTTTTGCTGTTATCCATCAAATAATCGTTACTACTTTTTAACAACGGGTTTTTAATTGGGGTAACTAACGTAGACAGTTGGGGTTCAGCCACCAAGCCCGCTGGTTTATATGTATTTGGATTTAGGCCTGGCGTCTGTTTTTTTTTAGCATTTAGGCCTTTCTAGTGTTGGGGTTTTTAATTTTTAACCTTTTGGGGGTTTTTGGTTGTTTGAATATTGACAGACTGCATAGTTTATTATCTTTTTTTGAATTTTAATTTCGAATATATGCTGTTTTTTATATATATATATATATATATATAATATATATATATATATATATATATATATATATATATATATATTAAACCCCTTCCCAATAGGACTCCGGAATTTCCCAAAATTTCCCCCACGTCCCACAAGGAACCCCCAAACCAGGCCCAAAACACACGAAGGTTAATATTTTGCAATTGGGGAAAAAAATTAAATTTTTTTAAGAAAATTTTCTTGAAAAAATTTTAGGTAATAGCCTCTTTTTTTTAATTAAAACCGATTTAAAAAGTGTGTATGTGTGTGTGTGTGTGTGTGTGTGTGTGTGTGTGTTTTATGCGTGTGTGTGTGTGTGTGTTTTATGTTAGTTAGTTACCATTTTGTCCTAGGAAAAGTCAATTAGACACTAGGCCTATTGTATATATGTGTGTTTTATGTGTATGTAAGGAAACACTTCGAAATGTTTCTGCCCCCCGGGGAAAATTAACCCCCGACCCCTCCGGGGGGAAGAAGGCTTTACCCACTAGGCCCACCGGGGTGGGGAGTGTGTGTGTTTTATGTGTGTGTGTGTGTGTGTGTGGGGTGTGTGTGTGTGTGTGTGTACCCCACCTAGTTGTACTCCCTAGTTGTGGTTGAGGGGGGGAGTCATAGCTCCTGGCCCCCCTTCACTGGCCGCTACTGGGTCACTTCCCTCCCATGAGCTTTATCATACCTCTTCTTAAAAAAAATGTGGGGAACCCCCGCCTCCAAAAAACCTTTCCCCAAACTTTCCACTTCCCCCCCCTCTGTGACTGAAGAAATACTTCCTAACATCCCGGGGGTTTCCATCTGGGTCTTCAACTTCCAACTTTCCCCTTGTTGCTGTGTCCCATCTGGGGGCCAATCTGTCTGTCCACCTTGTCAATTTCTCTCAGTATCTTATATGTCGTTATCATCCCCCCCTATCTCTCCTGTCCTCCAGTGTCGTCAGGTCGTTTCCCCCTTAACCTCTCCTCGGGGGAAACCCTTTGCCCGGGGGCTAGTCTTGCCAAATTTGAATTGCTCAGCTTCTTACGTGCTTGGCTAGATGTGGGTTCCAAACTGGTGCTGCATACTCTAGTAGGGCCCCTAACGTACACAGTGTACTGGGTCCTGAACGTTTTTTTTTATTAAATGTCGGAATGCTGTTCTTAGGTTTGCTAGGCGCCCTTTGCTGCAGCAGTTTTTGGGGTTGATGTGCGCCCAGGAGATGTGCCTGGTGTTATACTCACCCCAAGTTTTTTTTCCCTTGATTGAGGTTTGTAGCCCTGGCCCCTAGACTGTACTCCGTCTGCGGTCTTTTTTTCCCTTCCCCAATCTTCATGACTTTGCACTTGGTGGGGTTGAACTCCAGGAACCAATTGCTGGACAAAAGGGCAGCCTGCCAGATCCCTTTTTAGTTCTGCCTGGCCCCGCCCCCTTAAAATTTTCTCATAACTTCACATCATCTGCAAACAGGGACATTTCCCCGGGTCTATTTCTTCCGTCATGTCGTTAAACAAATACCAGAAACAGCACGGGCCCCTAGGGCTGCCCCGGGAAACCCCCCACTAGTCACCGGCGTCACCTGCCCCCCTCGAAACCATGCCCCCAGTTTCCCCCGACAGGTACCCGAGCCATTGCAGTCCTTTCCCCCTTTAAAACCCCCCCCGCACTAATCTCTTGTGGGAATGTGTCAAACGCCTTTTACAATGCAAAAAAAGGGGTTTTCCCCCACCCCCCTCTCTTGTCTTACTGCTGTCACCCTGGCACAGAACTCCAGTATTTGGAAAAAGGTTTCCCGTCCTTAAACCCCTGCTGATTGTCGTTGATAAGCTTATTCTTTCCCAAAAGCTCCACCCCCCTTCAATCTTCCATGACTTTGCATACAAAAATGTCAGTGACACTGGTGTGTGTATGTGTGTGTGTGTGTGCGTGTGTTTTGTTGTGTATGTGTTTTATGAATGTGTGTGTGTATGTGTGTGTGTGTGTGTGTGTGTATGTACTTACTTTTGTTGTACTATCTAGTTGTGGTTGGGGGGGGGATTCACAGGTCCTGGCCCCCCCCCCTTCACTGGCCGCTACTCGGTCACTCTATCCCTCCATGAGCTTTATCATACCTCTTCTTAGAGCAAAATTCCCAGACTATTCCACTTCCTGACAACTCTGTGATTTTAAAAAATATTCCCCAACTTCCTAACATGTGTACTCCCCCTAGTGTGTGTGTGTGTGTGTGTGTGTTAATGATACCAAAATTTAATTTTTTAAGTCAATGCAGCTCACTTCATTGTGTAATATCATGGAAAAAAGGTCAGAATAATGCTCATTAAAAATTCGGGCTACTTAAAAAATTTCCCCTGTGTGAAATTTTATTTTTTTTTTTTTTTTAACCATTGACCTGGGGGTTCCGAAGTTACTTTTAAAGATTTACTGCCTTCAGTATTTTAACTTTGGGGTTTCCCTAAAAAAAGGGGCCTTTTTTTAAAGTGCAAACTTTCTGCATAATAAAGATGCATTCATATTCTGAGTCTACAGAGGCAGAAGATTAATGAGGGAATGTGTGCTCTGTAGGTTTATCCAAGAGGAAAAATCAAGGTACATCTGCCGGGCTGTCGAAAAGACAGACATGGCCATTTTTTTTTTATAAATCTTGGAAACTGATACTAAAAAAAAAGGTTTAAAAAAAAAGTGAGTAAACACTAGGACATATTTTGGGGGGAAACTTTCCCCTTTTTGACTTGTTCATTTCTAATATGCGAAGGCCGAAAATAACAGTATATATAGGCTGGAAGTGAGGTGTGAATAATAAGTAGCGACCTGATGAAAATTCTAGTGAGTTTCTTTTGAAATTTGGGGAACACATGAAGTCAAGTGATTCCCCTGCTATGAGGTAGATTTGGCCCCTTTTCCACTTGAGCTTCAAGTGTACCAATTTTATATATATATATATATATATATATATATATATATATATATATATATATATATATATATATATTTATATATATATATATATATATATATATATATATATATATATATATATATATATATATATATATATATATATATATATATATATAATTTTATAGAGGGGCCACAGATATATCAGATCACTTTTCAGTTGTAGCTAAAGTGGGAGTAAAAGGTAGATGGGATACAAGGAAAATAGAAGCAGTAAGTAAGAGAGAGGTGAAGGTTTATAAACAAAAAGGGAGGCAGTTGGGTAAAAAAACAACTAGGAGGATAGATGGGCTAGTGAGGGTAGGAATGGGGTCAAGTGTAGGGGTAGGTTAAAGAATGTGTGTTAAAGTGTTCAAGAATTTTGGTTACAGGAAAGGGGTGGGGGGGGAAGAAGAGCGATTGGTGGAATGATGATGAAGGAGAGAAAGGGGAAAAAGTTGCATATGAGAGGTTTTTACAAAGTAGAAGGATGCAAGGAGGAAGAGTAATAGAGAAAAGAGGGTTAAGAGAGTTGAAAAAAAAAGAAGCAAATGAGAAAGGGTGAGATGTTATAACAAATTTTGTTGAAAAAAGAAAAGTTTTGGAGTGAGTTAAAAGTTGGGAAGCCTAGGGAAAAATGGATTTAATTAAAAAAATAGGAAGGAGAGTTATTAAATGGAGAGTTAGAGGATGGGAAGATGGAGGGAATTTTTTGGGGGGTTTTTAATGTTGATGAAGACGGGGTGTGATTTGTGATGGGCAAGGAGGAATAACATTTGTAGGAGTGTGGAAGAGCCATTTGAGGTGGGGAATTCGTGAGGCAGTGGGAAGAAAGGGGGTAAGGCAGCGGATTGTGGGATAAAGATAGAAATGTTAAAAAATATATTTTGGAGTGGTTTGTATTTTTAATAAATGGAAGAGGGTAAGGTACCTAGGGCGGCGAGGGTGATTGTTTTTGAAAAAAGGAAAGGGGACAAAAGAGATTGCAAAATTAGGGGAATAAGTTTTTGAGTATACCAGGTAAATTATAGAGTTATTATTGAAAGAATTAAAGAAGAGGGGAGCAGGATAGCAGTTAACAAGGGGGTTTAGGAAAGGTAGGGGGGGGTAACCAATGTTTACAGGAAAATATAGGTGAACAGTATTTAGATAAGGGAAAGAGGTTTTTTGGCATTTATGGATTTGAAAAGGCATGATAGGTGATAGGGGGAATGGGGATTTGCAGTGTAGGGAAAAAGGAGGTTACTGAAAAGGAAGAGCTTTATGAGGATAGTGAGGCTCGGGGTTGAGTGTGTAGGAGAGAGGGAGATTATTTCCCGAAAAAGGGGCCTTGACAAGGATGTGTGATGTCACCGTGGTTGTTCAATATATTTATAGATGGGGTTGTAAGAAAAGGGGGAATGCGAGGGTCTTGGCAAGAGGTGGGGTTCAAAGACAAACAATCAAATATAAAGTGGGAGTTGTCACAGTTTTTTTTTGCTGATGACACTGTGCTTTTGGGAGATTCTGAAGAGAAGTTGCAGAGGTTGGTGGATGAATTTGGTAGGGTTTTAAAAGAAGAAAATTAAAAGTGAATAGGGGGAAAGAGTGGGTGATGAGGATAAAAAAGATTGGAAAAAAGATTGGATATCAGATTGGAGGGGAGAGTATGGGGGGGGTGAATGTATTCAAATATTTGGGAGTGGACATGTCAGCAGATGGGTCTATGAAGGATGAGGTAAATCATAGAATTGATGGGGGGAAAAGGGTGAGTGGTCCCCTTTTGGAGTCTGTGGAGAAAAAGAAATTTGTTCATGGAAAAAAGGGGGAAAGTATGAGGTATAGTTATACCAACACTCTTATATGGGTGTGAAGAAAGGGATGAATGTTGAAAAAAGGGAAGGCGGGGGGCAGTGGAGATGTCATGTCTGAGGTCAATGTATGGTGTGAATATAATGCAGAGAATTCGGAGTTTGGAAATTGGGGGGGGGGGATTACCAAAACTATTTTTCCAGAGAGCTGGGGAGGGATTGTTGAGGTGGTTGGGGCATGTAAAAAATGGAACGAAACAGAATGACTTTGAGAGTGTATAAATCTGTAGTGGGGGGAAGGCGAGGTGGGGGGCGGCCTGGGGGAAAAGGGTTTGGGGGGGGGGGGAAAAAAAGGTTTTGGTGCGAGGGGCTTGGATTTCCAGCAAGCATGCGTGAGCGTATTTGATAGGGGGGAATGGAGACAAATGGTTTTTAATACTTGACGTGCTGTTGGAGTGTGAGCAAAGTAACATTTATGAAGGGGGTTTAGGGAAAAACCCGGAAGCCGGACTTGAGTCCTGGAGATGGGGGAATACAGTGTCTGCACTCTGAAAGGGGGGGTTTAAAGTTGCAGTTTTTTTAAATGGCAAAAATTTTTGGAGTGAATGATAATGAAAGTTTTTTTTTTTTGGGCCAACCCCCCTTTTTGGGGAACGGCCGATTTTTAATATATATAAATATATATATATATATATATATATATATATATATATATATATATATATATATATATATATATATATATATATATATATATATATATATATATATATATATATATATATATATATATATATATATATATATATATATGAAAACCCCAAAAATATGGAAAAAAAGGGCCAAGCGCCGGACTACCACATTTCAAGGAACAAAAAAAACATGACAAGAGGGGTTTTTTAAGGGGTGAGACTACACCCACAGTCACATCACACTAACAAAGACTACACCTCACAGTAGCGTAACATCGCACGACTCTGTGAAGAGGAAAAAAAAAAAAGGACCTGAAACTCTTCCCAAGAATTAAGATTAGTCCCCAAATTTTCATTAAATTCTTCCCAAATTTTATTAATTATAAGAATTTAATGATAAATTGGAAAAAATCTTAATTCTTTTTGGGGAAAAAATTTTGGGTCCTTTCTTTTTCCCCCCTTTAAATCGTGCGAACCCCCACTGTGGGGAGTCTTTGTTGGTGTGATTATTAGGTTTTCCCCTTTATAAGGGCCCCCTTTTCATGTTTCCCATGGTTTTCCTTTTGTGGTAGTCACGAAAGCGCCCAAATTTATTTTTTTTTAGTGGTTTTTTTTCATATTTTTTTTATCACCTGGGGTTTCTGTGATCTTTTTTTAAAATATATATATATATATATATATATATATATATGAGTGAACCCAATAGCGGCAAGCAGCTGGGAAACCCATGCAACCGCAATTGGGGGGGTAAAACACACACACACACACACACACACACACACACACACACACACACACACACACACACACACACACACACATTCCGTGGGGGGAATTAAATAAATCGCCTGAAAATTTTTTTTGCAAAAAAAAATGATAAAATGGGGATCCCAGTTATAAAGGTAAATGTATATGTTGCAGTAAATCTATCCATTTAATATTTCTGCGAGTGTGTTTATGAATATATGATGACTTACCGCAAGATGAAATGTGTCGGGTGAAATGGAATATTTGCTTATTAGGATTATTCCCAAAATTTCGTTGTTAGCCCTCTACTTTCCAGGGAATACTGAAGAGATGTGGAGGATCCCGGAGGGGGGAAAGGGGATGTGATGGAGGGGAGAGGGAGGATGTGATGGAGGGGGGAAAGGGGGTGTGATGGAGGGAGAGGGGGGATGTGATGGAGGGAGAGAGGGAGGATGTGATGGAGGGAGAGAGGGGGGGGTGTGGGGGAGGGGGGGGAGGATGTGATGGAGGGATGGAGGAAAAAGGAAAAAAAAAAAAAGGAAGAACTTAAAGGATTTGGGGATGAAGATATTATGGAAAGTTAAATGGAAAAAAAAGGGGAAAAAGGGAGAAGATGGAAAGGAGGATGAAAGGCAAAAATAAAAAAAAAAGGGGGGAGGGGAAAAAAAGGGAAAAAAAGGGAAAAGGAAGGGACAAAAAGGAAAGGCAAAAGGTAAAAAAAAAGAAAAAGGGAAAGAGGCCGGTTTAAAATTGACCATTTTTAAATCTGAACTTTTTTAAAATGGCTCAGAAAAACCCTTTTTTTCCGCAACACCTCTACACTAGCAGGCAGCGACCCACTTCTACACTAGCAGGCAGCGACCACCCTCTACACTAGCAGGCAGCGACCACACTTCTCACTAGCAGGCAGCGACCACCCTCTACACTAGCAGGCAGCGACCACCCTCTTTTAGCAGGCAGCGACCAACCCCCACACTAGCAGGCAGCGACCACACCCCACCCCCAGCAGGCAGCGACCACCCTCTACACTAGCAGGCAGCGACCACCCTCTACACTAAAAGGAGCTACCCACTTTACACCAGCAGGCCCCCACCACCCTTTTTCACTAGCAGGCAGCGCCACACCTCTACACTGGGGGGCAGGGAAGCCTCACACCAGGGGGCGACCACACCTCTACACTAGCAGGCAGGACCACCCTCTACACCCCCCAGGCAGCGACCCACACCTCTACACTAGCAGGCAGGACCACACCCTACACCAGCAGGCAGCGACCCCCTTACACTAGCAGGCAGCGACCACACCCCCACACTAGCAGGGCACCACCCTTACACTAGCAGGCAGCGACCACCCCTACACAGCAGGCAACCCCCCCCACACGGGGGGCAGCGACCAACCCTACACAGCAGGCAGTAACACCCACACCCCGCAGGCAGCGACCACCCTCTACACTAGCAGGCAGGAACACCTCTACACCAGCAGGCAGCGACCCACCTCTACACTAGCAGGCGGGGGCCACCCTCTAAACAGGCAGCGACCCACACCTCTACACCCCCAGGCAGCGACCACCCCTCCCAGCAGGCAGGACCACCCTTCCCCGCAGGCAGCGACCACCCCCCTACACTAGCAGGCAGTGACCACATCTACACTAGCAGGCAGCGCCAACCCTACACAGCAGGCAGTGACCACACCTCTAACTAGCAGGCAGCGACCACACCTCTACACCAGCAGGCAGGACCACACCTCTACACCACAGGGGACCACCCCACACTAGCAAAAGGAGGACCACCCTCTCCAGCAGGAGGACCAACCCTACACCAACAGGCAGGACCACACCCCCTACACTAGCAGGCAGTGACCACACCTCTCCAGCAGGGAGGACCCACACCCCTACACAGCAGGCAGTGACCACACCCCTACACTAGCAGGCAGGACCACACCCTACACAGCAGGCAGGACCACCCCCCAGCAGGAGGACCACACCCTACACTAGCAGGCAGCGACCACACCCCTACACCAGCAGGCAGGACCAACCCCCCCAGCAGGAGCGACCACACCCCTACACACAGGCACGACCACACCCTACACCAGCAGGCACGACCCAAACCCCTTTCACTAGCAGGCACGACCACCCTCTACACAACAGGCAACGACCACACCTCTACACAGCAGGCAACGACCACACCTCTACACTAGGCAACACCACCCCTACACCAGCAGGCAACGACCCCACCCCCGGGGGGCAGCGACCACCCTTACACTAGCAGGGGCGACCCCCTCACACCGCCGCGACCACACCCCACAGCAGGCAGCGACCACACCTTACACGGGGGGAGCGACCACCCTACACTAGCAGGCAGCGACCACCCTTACACCAGCAGGCAGCGACCACCCTCTACCCCCCGCAGGGAGCGACCACACCCCTACACTAGCAGGGGACCACACCCTTTCACGAGCGGGGGCCACCCCTCTACACAGCAGGCAGCGACCACCCTCTACACTGGAAAACCACACCTCTCACCGGGGGGGGAGCGACCACACCCCCTCACCAGCAGGCGGACCACCTTTTTCACTAGAGGCAGGGCCACACCTCTACACCAGCAGGCAGCGAAACCCCCTTCACGGGGGGCGGGGGCCACCTCCCCACTGGGGGGCGGGGGCCACCCTCACACCAGCGGGGAGGCCACCCTCTACACTAGCAGGCGGGGGCCACACCCCCACACGGGAGGGGCCCCCCCCACTGGGGGGCAGGGCCACCCTCTACACTAGCAGGCAGCGACCACCCTCTACACTAGCAGGCAGCGACCACCCCCCCACACGGCCCCCCACCACGCGCCCCCCTACACTAGCAGGCAACGAACCCCTTACACTAGCAGGCAGCGACCCCCTCTTCACTGCAGGGCGACCACCCTCTACACTAGCGGCAGCGAACCCCCTTACACTAGCAGGCCGACCCACCTTTCACTAGCAGGCAGCGACCCCCCCACTGAGGCAGCGACCATTCCCAGCGGAGCGACCCCTATACACTAGCAGGCGCCCACCCTCTCACTAGCAGGCAGCGACCACCCTCTACACTAGCAGGCAGCACCCCCTCTCACCAGCAGGCAGCGACCACCCCCCACCAGAGGGGGCCCACCCTACAAACAGGCAGCGCCACCCTACCCCAGCAGGCAGCGACCCACTTAAACCCCCAAGAGGCGGACCACCTCACACCAGCGGAGGGAGAACACATCTACACCAGCAGGCAGGGACCACACCCTACACCAGCAGGCAGCGAGAACACATCACCCCCCGCAGGCAGGGACCACACCTCTACATCAGCAGGCAGTGACCGCACCTCTACACCAGCAGGCAGCGACTGTTGTATCATTGTGGTTGAGACATTCCCCCAGAAGTTCATCTTCTTGAATCTCTAGACACAAGGAACTTGCAGGACTTAACAGGGGGAGCCCAGGAATGTGATTTTTTGGGAGAGGGGGCTGATCTCCCCCCTTTAAATGTCTTTAACTGATCAGAGACCTGGGGAGTATGATCGGTGGATCTAGCTTCCAACCTCGGGAAGGGAATTTCCATTTTTTTGACTCAAGAGCCTTTTATCAGCATCAAGGAACGAACCCTGAAGGGCTGGCAAGAGATAAATAACCCGTTTAATAAAAAAGGTGGTGCTTTTGCCAGCAACAACTACTTTAATACAATCAGAGAAATATTTCATAACATATGAAACAAGTCGATCTGCAGTTTTGGTTTTCTTGATCCTCTCAACTTTTGGCACTATTCCCTGGATGAACCTTTCCAGTATGTGGCACCAGACACTGGATGAACCTCTCCACTATGTGGCACCAGACACTGGATGAACCCCCACTATGTGGCACCCCACACTGGATGAACCTCTCCACTATGTGGCACCCCCACACTGGATGAACCTTCCACTATGTGGCACCAGACACTGGATGAAAAACCCTCCACCGGGGGCCAGACACTGGATGAACCTCTCCACTATGTGGCACCAGACACTGGATGAACCTCTCCTAGTGGCACCAGACACTGGATGAACCTCTCCACTATGTGGGGCCAGACACCTGAACCTCTCCCCCATTTTGGACCCCACACTGGATGATACCAAAAAAAAGTTATTTAGCTGAACTGGTCATTGTTGGCCCCGAGTGTTGCACCCTGACTTTCCTGCAAAGCTACAAACACTAGGACTCTCATTTTCAATTCTACACATGCTCAGTTAGTTCCCCGAAGATTAAGAAAGTGTTGTGAAGTTTATTCTTAATCTTAGGGCAATCGTATTAGAGCGACGAACAAATGTCCTCAGTGGGGAAAACCAAAGTGGAATTTCTCACACTTTAAGTGATCATAAATTCCTGGGGTTAACATTCAATTCGAACATGTTCTCACAACAGAAAAGAGAGAGAGAGAGAGAGAGAGAGAGAGAGAGAGAGAGAGAAAATAGAGAGAGAGAGAGAGAGAGAGAGAGAGAGAGAGAGAGAGAGAGAGGGAGAGGGGGGAAAAAGACTGAGACAGAGGATAAATTACCAACTAACACATGGAAAAACTTTGACACAAAACCCCGGGGTGAGCCCTATCAGCCATGTTTCACAGGCCCGAGGAGCTATTCTTCTTCATCAGTGAGAGAATGACAAAAAAAAGTGTGCCTGAAGAAATTTGGGGAGACACCCCCATATTTATGGGTGTTTGGAAAGCTATGGCACTTTCAACCATCCTCAAGCCCCCGTGTCCGGGGTGTGTTGTTAGTCATGGCATGGGTCCTTTTGGAAAAATTTATGCAGACTTCAGTGTCGTGTTTGCTGTTTTAATTGAAAATATTTTTTTAGCTTTATTTTCGTTGGGGTTCTTTCTATCAGGAAAAAGTAACACCTAGGGATCGCCGGGGGACGAATGTGCTGCTACTGAGCTACGCGATACCTGCCCCTGTTGTATGTGCCCTTGCCAGGGGTCGATTTCACTTATGTATTTGATATCGCAGGCTGATCATATTTTTCTTTTTGGTGGATGCTCTGGTTGCAATATCTTCGAATATCATTTTTTTACAAACCCGGGGCCCATTTGTAAGCCCTTTTTAACACTAGAGAAGTCCCAGACCTTGTTCTTTTGTCGCCCATCTTAGTCAGTGTGGGGTGTACCAGCTCTCCCCGGGTGGTTTCTTCGTAGTCAGTTTTGGTTTCTTCCGGGGGGTTTTGGTTTCTTCGTGAAGACTGAGCTTTTTTTGGGGGCAGACATCGTTATATTTGACAGTATTCTTCAGGAAAAATTAAAATTACAATATCGTGGCTTGAACAATTAACTTACAATTATAAGATTGTGTGATATTATAAAACCCCTTTTATTAATTAACATAAATAAAAACCGGCTTCGAGGCAGAGCAGATACTTTTTTTTTTCTATTGTAATGACTTCAATGAGTGGATCTGATAACCTGAACATTTTTTTTTCATATTAATCCACTGCTTCAATTAATATATTTTTTTTTTCCCCCTTAACACACACGTGAATATCCAATAAAATCTCTTTCCATTTTTGCACATTATTATAACTCTAATTCGATACTTGCTTAATTCTAGTATAAAAGAGAATTTTGAGGGAGAGAAA
>WNWK01025625.1:0-28352 GCA_009830355.1 Cherax destructor
GAAAATGTTTGGAACATGTTTGAAACATGTCTGGAACATGTCTAGGAACATGTCATGTCAAGTCTTGCCATACACTAATAATATATTCGTCATGAAAATAATGTATTTGAAAGTTGTTATAAGCGAATGTATCAAAGACTAAACAACACTTGGCACAAAAGATCCTACATTAAAATCAATAAAGAAGGTAATATAATAAACATGAATATGATTATTACTTATAAATATTTGTTTATTAATTTAATAAACACGTTAACTGATATTGTAGTAGCCAGACTTACGTTTGTTTACATGTACTTGTGGCAACTTGTACACTGATGATGATCAAACTTCAAGTAAAGTATGGGGTCACAACTATGCCCTTAATTGTTTGCCTAATAAGGAATATAGACATAGTGTAATAATCTATGTTATATATCAAAGATTATTAATGGAATGAAATACAGAACATTTTAAGCAAATATTCTAAACTTGTTTGAACGAGTTGAAATATAAATTGTAAATACATATTTTTATACGTAATCAGGTTAACATGATTACGTCATAACATAGGTAGTCGGGTTAAATGATATTACAAGTAGAAATTTGGATCATATAAATATTATTGGAATGGAATAGAAGATTCCCAAGTAAGACATATTAATCGATACTGAGAAGAATGGTAGACAATATTTAAGAAAATATAAAGAGATACTTCTGAGTACCGCTGGGAATATTCGAATACCCCAGACCAGGACATTTAAACGGACAAAGAGCACATTCAATTTCCTTTCTTTCATTAATTAAAAAGGTTACCCAGAATAATAGCAATCCATATAGTATATAATATCCACTGAGAAACGTATTTTCTCAAGTCACATGACCTGTTCTAAGCGGCTAGAGAAAGCCTGGGACTGGCTATTGTATCTTCTAATTTCATAATTCTCGACGTTTCAAAACCCTCCTACCCCATATGGGGAGGAGGGGGGTGGTGGTATTGCGGGGTTGGCACTAACCATTGGCCCACATTCTGAGAGAAGCCGCCGCAAGTGACAGACCCGCACTGCGCTACTCTGAGAAAACTTCCCCTCGTTCCTTCAGTTGTTGCCTTGCAACATTGCATAGCTCCTGATGACGCACTGAGAAGTGTGAAAGTACTTGAGCTAAAGATTTCTATCCCTCGTGGCTTGTCTTGCATATATATATATATATATATATATATATATATATATATATATATATATATATATATATATATATATATATATATATATATATATATATATATATATATATATATATATATATATATATATTATATATATATATATATATATATATATATATATATATATATATATATATATATATATATATATATATATATATATAAATAACTACACTGCGACTAGCAGTGTAGTGAGCGAAAATTCCATGACGCTCTAACCCATGGGACCAATCAATCCTACAAGAATCACACACGCAGAAGAGGACATTCGATAGTGTGGAGCTTCAGAGTTAATTTCATCCTCCTTCACGTTTGGTGTAGTATCCTCCAAGAACAGTATTTTATATTATTGTAACTATGAACAAGTGGCATTTAATCCTATCCCGGGCCAGCCCATAAGTTTAACATTTAGCATTTCGGGCAATCAGAGTCTTACCAAGCTTAATTTTTTGCTAACAGATGATGTGTTGGATGATGTTCAGATGATGTGTTGGATGATGTTCAGATGATGTGTTGGATGATGTTCAGATGATGTGTTGGATGATGTTCAGATGATGTGTTGGATGATGTTCACACGATACCAGTAAATTACGTGACTTTCTTATTCTACCGCCTAAAATATCTTTAGATTTTTGTTTACATATAAGTGCTTATCATTTTACTTTACTGTTTTAGGAGTTACTAAAATGTATAACCTCATTCCATTTCAGTCTCCAGAGATGAGGCAAAATTAGAAAACCAGAAGGCTCTCACTCATCTGTCCCCAACCCTAATGTGACACTGTCTTCATAAAATGTTTAAAAGACATACAGGCAACTCTATACATCAGAATTAAAAATTAATTCTGATGTATAGAGTTGCCTGTATGTGTCATACATGGATATGCTATCCTTGTCGCCCTCCTCCTCGTGAGATTAATAACAAACTTAATCGATCCTCTTCTACGTGTTCTTAACTTAACCCAGGAGGGTAATATCAGAGAATACTCTCCTCCTGGCTTGGGATTAATATCAAAGAATATTCTTCTCCTGAAGGTTAATATAAACAAATATTCTTCTCCTGGAGGTTAATATCAACGAATATTCTTCTGTGGGTTAATATCAAAGAATATCTTCCTCTTGGGAGACAATGTCATAAAATTTCCTTCAATTTAGTGTATTTGGTTGAAAGATATTTTATTTCAAATTGATATATTCCAGCGAGGTAAAAGGGAGGATCTCTAATTGTAAATAGTTGTGATCTTTATCAGACTCACAAAACTTTTCTTATAGTTCCGTATTTATTATTTTTTTTATTTTAATCAGGAGGAAGTAGGATGATCTTGTTGACTTTTAGTATAAACAACAGAGTTAAAAAATACAGCAAAAAGGAATGAACGGAGTGTAGTGTGGACCTGGTGAGAGTGTAGTGTGGACCTGGTGAGAGTGTAGTGTGGACCTGGTGAGAGTGTAGTGTGGACCTGGTGAGAGTGTAGTGTGGACCTGGTGAGAGTGTAGTGTGGACCTGGTGGAGTGTAGTGTGGACCTGGTGGAGTGTAGTGTGGACCTGGTGAGAGTGTAGTGTGGACCTGGTGAGAGTGTAGTTGGACCTGGTGAGAGGTAGTGTGGACCTGGTGAGAGTGTGTAGTGGACCTGGTGAGAGTGTAGTGTGGACCTGGTGAGAGTGTAGTGTGGACCTGGTGAGAGTGTAGTGTGGACCTGGTGAGAGTGTAGTGTGGACCTGGTGAGAGTGTAGTGTGGACCTGGTGAGAGTGTAGTGTGGACCTGGTGAGAGTGTAGTGTGGACCTGGTGTGAGTGTAGTGTGGACCTGGTGAGAGTGTAGTGTGGACCTGGTGAGAGTGTAGTGTGGACCTGGTGAGAGTGTAGTGTGGACCTGGTGAGAGTGTAGTGTGGACCTGGTGAGAGTGTAGTGTGGACCTGGTGAGAGTGTAGTGTGGACCTGGTGGAGTGTAGTGTGGACCTGGTGTGAGTGTAGTGTGGACCTGGTGAGAGTGTAGTGTGGACCTGGTGAGAGTGTAGTGTGGACCTGGTGAGAGTGTAGTGTGGACCTGGTGAGTGTAGTGTGGACCTGGTGAGTGTAGTGTGGACCTGGTGAGTGTAGTGTGGACCTGGTGAGAGTGTAGTGTGGACCTGGTGAGAGTGTAGTGTGGACCTGGTGAGAGTGTAGTGTGGACCTGGTGAGAGTGTAGTGTGGACCTGGTGAGAGTGTAGTGTGGACCTGGTGAGAGTGTAGTGTGGACCTGGTGAGAGTGTAGTGTGGACCTGGTGAGGTGTAGTGTGGACCTGGTGAGTGTAGTGTGGACCTGGTGAGAGTGTAGTGTGGACCTGGTGAGAGTGTAGTGTGGACCTGGTGAGAGTGTAGTGTGGACCTGGTGAGAGTGTAGTGTGGACCTGGTGAGAGTGTAGTGTGGACCTGGTGAGTGTAGTGTGGACCTGGTGAGTGTAGTGTGGACCTGGTGAGAGTGTAGTGTGGACCTGGTGAGACTAGTGTGGACCTGGTGAGAGTGTAGTGTGGACCTGGTGAGAGTGTAGTGTGGACCTGGTGAGTGTAGTGTGAACCTGGTGAGAGTAGTGTGGACCTGGTGAGAGTGTAGTGTGGACCTGGTGAGAGTAGTGTGGACCTGGTGAGAGTGTAGTGTGGACCTGGTGAGACTAGTGTGGACCTGGTGAGAGTGTAGTGTGGACCTGGTGAGAGTGTAGTGTGGACCTGGTGAGTGTAGTGTGGACCTGGTGAGAGTGTAGTGTGGACCTGGTGAGAGTGTAGTGTGGACCTGGTGAGTGTAGTGTGGACCTGGTGAGTGTAGTGTGGACCTGGTGAGAGTGTAGTGTGGACCTGGTGAGTGTAGTGTGGACCTGGTGAGAGTGTAGTGTGGACCTGGTGAGAGTGACAACACCGGTGACCTCCACAAGTTGGCTACAGTTCTTTATGCTTAGTCACTTTGAAGGAGGTGTCTCACCCGGTGAAGAAATGTTGATCCAGAGATTTGTAGTTTCTCTCCTCTTCCTTCTTTACTATCTGATTTCCTCCTATTCATTTGGTGTTTTATAACCCTTAATCATTTACTACTCAATACACTTCATAATAATCTTCCCCGTAAATTAACATCAACAATTATTTGTACCACCTCCTCTCGTATAACATTTAACACAAATCAACAAAACATGGATAGTTGATAGCTGAAATTATGGCTGATTGATGGTGAATATTGGTTTCTTCTTTCTGTCCCAATGTGCACATACTATTATAAAAAAAATAATATAAACTTTCGAAACTCAGTGTAACGAACACAGGTATAGTATGGCCTGTGTACCTGGTTGTAATGGAATCAAAGAAGAGCAATCAAAACTCATCAACAGTTTATAACTTGTATTTTCCTTCACCAAATATAAACAAGCTGGTATTTACAATTATTTACACTATGTATAATAAATACAGTGATGTAATAATAAGTGTACAATACGGTGAACAAAGAGGCAAAAAACAAGAGCCAGAGAATGCACCGTGTACGACCAGCAGCTTCAGACAAGTTACCATTTTGTCCTAGGCACATGTCGATTAGACACTAGGCCTGTTGTATATGTGTGTGTGTGTGTAAGGAAACACTTCGAAGTGTTTCGGCCCCGCCGGGAATTGAACCCGGGCCCTCCGTGTGTGAAGCGAGAGCTTTAGCCACCATGCCATCGGGGCGTAAGGTCTTTCAATTCGTGTGTCACATGTGAACCACATTGCTTCACAGCTTTGGCGGGCTTGTCTGTGATTGGCTAGTGAACAGAGGTATTGATATAACGAGGAGCTGATATATCGTTAAATCGTTAGCACCTGGTTCGCTGGTTGGGAGGCAGCCTATATGGGAGTGTGACATATGCAGAATAACATGTAACATACTTCTAGCATGCCACTCAGTGCTCACATATCTGTGCTTTCCTCTGTGTTTATAATCATTGTTAATTTTTCTAGTGTTTCCTTACCACTTGACATATTGAAACAGGTTAGAATTCTTTCCCTGTAAGTCACGTATGTCTTGGAAAACAACATCAAGGTTACCCCAGTTTGACTAGAGAAACTGGACCTAAGATAATATTATGATTGTCATCCAAAATATTTTTTCAGCTACTCTGCTTGTGGAACAATTATAAAATGTAGACTTAAGCTGAACATAAAAACAAAACAAACGCACTCGATAGTGCAAGAAAAATGTGAAGGACCTATGAGTAATCATAAAGGAAGTTATGAGAGACCTATGAGTAACCATACAAGGAAGTTATGAGGGACCTATGAGTAACCATACAAGGCCGTTATGAGGGACCTATGAGTAACCATACAAGGACGTTATGAGAGACATATGAGTAACCATACAAGGAAGTTATGAGGGACCTATGAGTAACCATACAAGGAAGTTATGAGGGACCTATGAGTAATCATACAAGGACGTTATGAGGAACCTATGAGTAACCATACAAGGAAGTTATGAGGAACCTATGAGTAACCATACAAGGAAGTTATGAGGGACCTATGAGTAACCATACAAGGAAGTTATGAGGGACCTATGAGTAACCATACAAGGAAGTTATGAGGATGAGGGATGGTTGAAGATGAGTTGTGAAGATGGATGGGTTCACGAGAGGTCGTTCCTGCCTAACAAATTTACTGACGTTTTTCAATAAAACATTTGAGGCAGTAGACAGTGATAAAGAATATGATATAGTTTACTTGGATTTCAGTAAGGCCTTCGATAGAGTACCTCACAAGAGACTCTTAAGAAAGGTGGCAGCTCATGGTATAGGAGGTAAAGTTCTAGCATGGATAGAGGCATGGCTTACCAATAGAAAGCAGAGAGTTTCCATTAATGGGGTCAAATCTGAATGGGGATTAGTCACTAGTGGCGTTCCACAAGGATCAGTTTTGGGCCCATTGTTGTTCATAATTTACATAAATGACCTTGATGAAGGAATCGCAAGTGACATGAGTAAATTTGCTGATGATACAAAAATAGGCCGTATAATTCATTCTGAGCAGGATACCAGTGAACTCCAGGAGGATTTGGACAAATTAATGTCTTGGTCTGAAAAGTGGCAGATGAAGTTCAATGTGGACAAGTGTAAGGTGCTAGTCGTTGGTAATGAAAATATCCCTCGAATTTATAAACTAGGTGAAGTAGAGCTTGATCATACAGAATGTGAAAAAGACTTGGGAGTCATGGTAAGCAGAAATCTAAAGCCAAGACAACAGTGCCTAAGTGTGCGCAATAAGGCTAACAGATTACTGGGATTTATTTCAAGAAGTATAAGCAACAGAAGTCCAAAAGTTATTTTACAGCTCTATACATCACTAGTGAGACCTCATTTGGATTATGCAGCTCAGTTTTGGTCACCTTACTACAGGATGGATATAGATTCATTGGAGAACATACAAAGAAGAATGACTAAAATGATTTACAGTATAAGAAATCTCCCGTATGAAGATAGACTTAGAGCGTTGAATCTCCACTCTCTGGAGAGACGTAGAATGAGGGGAGATATCATCGAGGTGTACAAGTGGATGATGGGCATAAACAAAGGAGATATTAATAAAATACTGAGGATATCGAACCAAGTAAGAACCAGAAATAACGGATTTAAATTGGATAAATTTAGATTTAGAAAGGACATAGGCAAGTACTGGTTTTCGAACAGAGTTGTAGATGCGTGGAACAATCTTCCGAGTAGGGTGATAGAGGCTGGGACCTTGGGTGGATTTAAAAAGAGATTGGACAAATATATGAGTGGGAGGGGCTGGGTTTGATTAGTGATTAGGGCTTTAAACTAGAAATAGTTAGTGGTATGGGTTTTGGGGGGAAAACAGAGAAGTCCCAGTGTAGTAATATTATAAGTTGTAGGAGAACTAGTAATAGGCAGAATAGGGTGGATAGTAGAAAGCTAGTGACACTAGATGACAAGGACAGTAATAGGTATAGTGGAAAAACAGAGATGAGCAGGAAGGGTAAAGAGAAAGGAGGGTCTCTAAATATATATTACACCAATAGTCGTAGTGCTAGGAATAAGATGGACGAGTTGAGATTAGTTGCAAGTACGGGTAATATTGATGTTTTTGCAATAACTGAGACATGGTTTAATATGAAAAATAGGGACTTGCCTGCCGAATGTCACATTCAGGGTTTTAAATTGTTCCAAGTAGACAGAAGTATCGGGAAAGGGGGTGGGGTGGCACTCTATGTCCGTGATCATTTAAATTGTTGCATAAAAACGGGTATAAAGTCTGAATTAACACATACAGAGTCTGTCTGGATAGAATTTTCAGAGGGTGTGAAAAATTGATTTTAGGCGTGATTTACCGTCCTCCAAACTTAGATAGGGAACAAGGGAGACTACTTTGGGAGGAAATTGTTAAGGCCACAAGACACGATAACGTAGTAATTCTAGGGGACTTTAACTTTAGTCAGATTGATTGGAATTTCATGACAGGGAATTTAGAATCTAACGACTTTTTAGAAGTAGTTCAGGATTGCTTTTTGAAGCAGTTTGTAACAGAACCTACAAGGGAAATAACCTACTTGACTTGGTTCTGGCAAGCAAGGAAACCCTTGTTAATAATTTAGAAATTACAGAGGAACTCGGCTCAAGCGATCACAAGTCAATTACCTTTAGCATTGAATGGATGTATGATAGTAGGGATAATTCAGTAATGGTCCCAGATTTTCGCTTAGCAGATTATAATGGACTTAGAGAACACTTATCAACTGTGGACTGGGGTGAAGAAGAGAGGTATCAATATGACAGTTTTCTTAACACTATACAGGCTGCCCAAAGAACATTTATCCCGTATAAAGAAATTAGATCAAGTAGAAATGACCCAAAATGGATGAATAATAGGCTCAAATATCTTTTAGGGCAGAAGAAAGGAATTTATAGGCGCATAAAAAGAGGTGAGGGTCATCTTATAAATCAGTATACTGACATTAAGAGGGACGTTAAAAGGGAATAAGAAAAGCTAAACGGGACTATGAAATTAAAGTTGCTAGGGATTCAAAAACTAACCCAAAAGTTTTTCCAGGTTTATAGAACAAAAGTTAGGGATAAGATAGGTCCCTTAAAAATAACTTTGGGCATCTTACTGACAAGGAGAATGATATGTGCTCTATTTTTAATAATTATTTTCTCTCGGTTTTCACACAGGAAGACATTAATAATATCCCAGTAATTAATTTTACAGAGGCCCAGAAGAAGATAAATTATGTAGTATCACAGTCACTAGCGAAAAGGTTATCAAACAGATAGACCGTTTGAAGCAAAATAAATCGCCAGGCCCTGATGAGCTTTTTCAAGGGTTCTTAAGGAATGCAAAATAGAACTCTGTGAACCCTTAACTAAGATTTTAACCTATCTCTTCAAACAGGTGTAGTGCCGGATACGTGGAAGATGGCTAATGTAATTCCTATTTTTAAAGCAGGGGACAAGTCGTTACCATCAAATTACCGCCCAATAAGTCTAACATCAATTGTAGGCAAATTACTAGAGTCGATTATAGCTGATAACATAAGAAGCCATCTCGATAGGCATAATTTGATTAATGATACTCAGCATGGATTCATCAGGGCCGTTCCTGCCTAACTAATTTATTAACTTTTTCAGTAAGGCTTTTGAGGCAGTTGATAATGATAAAGAATTCGATATCGTTTATTTGGATTTTAGTAAGGCTTTTGATAGAGTACCACATCAGAGACTGTTAAAGAAAGTGGCTGCTCATGGCATTGGGGGAAAAGTGTTGTCATGGATCGAGTCATGGCTCACCAATAGGAAGCAGAGGGTGTGCATAAATGGGGTTAAATCGAGTGGGGATCTGTAACAAGTGGCGTTCCTCAGGGATCGGTTTTGGGCCCATTGTTGTTTATAATATATATAAATGACCTTGACGAGGGAATTTCTAGTGATATGAGCAAATTCGCTGATGACACGAAGATAGGTAGGATAATCGATTCAGACGTAGATGTCAGTGAACTACAGGAGGATTTAGACAAACTCAATTCCTGGTCAGAAAAATGGCAGATGCAGTTCAATGTAGATAAATGCAAAGTTCTTAAGCTCGGGAGTGTCCATAACCCAAACACTTATAAGTTAAATAACGTAGAACTTAGCCATACAGATTGCGAGAAGGACTTGGGGGTGATGGTAAGCAGCAACCTTAAACCAAGACAGCAATGCCTAAGCGTACGTAATAAGGCAAATAGATTACTGGGATTTATATCAAGAAGTGTTAGCAACAGAAGTCCAGAGGTCATATTACAGCTTTATACATCATTAGTAAGGCCTCACCTAGATTACGCAGCTCAGTTCTGGTCTCCATATTACAGAATGGACATAAATTCGTTAGAAAACATTCAGCGTAGAATGACTAAATTAATACATAGCATTAGAAATCTTCCTTACGAAGAAAGATTGAAGACCCTTAAATTACATTCACTTGTAAGACGTAGAATGAGGGAGACATGATCGAGGTATACAAGTGGAAAATGAGGTATTAACAAAGGGGATATAAATAAGGTCTTGAGGGTATCTCCCCAAAGAGAGAACCCGCAATAATGGATTCAAGTTAGATAAGTTTAGATTTAGAAAGGATATAGGAAAGTATTGGTTTGGAAATAGGGTAGTTGATGAGTGGAACAGTCTGCCTAGTAGGGTTATTGAAGCAAGGACCTTGGGTAGTTTTAAATTTAGGTTGGATAAATTCATGAGTGAAAGGGGTTGGATTTGAGTGGGAATTGCACATGAGTAAATAAAATTATCAAAGCTTATTTCTTGGGTAGCATTGAAAATTAGGTTGAACAAATATTCTGTTAGTGGGATGGAATGTGAAGGACCTGCCTAGAATGGGCCAACAGGCCTGCTGCAGTGTTCCTCCTTTCTTATGTTCTTATGTTCTTATGTGAGTACGGGAATAAATTCTTAGGTAGTGGTGGTTTCGATAAGGACCTGCCTTGTATGGGCCAGTAGGCCTTCTGCAGTGTTCCTCCATTCTTATGTTCTTATGTTCTTATATATACATACACACATCTAGGTTTTTCTTCTTTTTCTTAATAGCTCTTGTTCTTTTTATTTTCTCTATTGTCCATGGGGAAGTGGAAAAGAATCTTTCCTCCGTAAGCCATGCGTGTCGTATGAGGCGACTAAGATGCCGGGAGCAATGGGCTAGTAACCCCTTCTCCTGTACAAATCCACTAAAAACAAGAAGAAGAAAAACTTTATAAAATTGGGTTGTCTGAATGTGCGTGGATGTAGTGCGGATGATAAGAAAGAGATGATTGCCGATGTTATGAATGAAAAGAAGTTGGATGTCCTGGCCCTAAGCGAAACAAAGCTGAAGGGGGTAGGCGAGTTTCAGTGGGGAGAAATAAATGGGATTAAGTCAGGAGTATCTGAGAGAGTTAGAGCTAAGGAAGGGGTAGCAATAATGTTGAAGGATCAGTTATGGAAGGAAAAGAGGGAATATAAATGTGTAAATTCAAGGATTATGTGGATTAAAATAAGGGTCGGATGCGAAAAGTGGGTCATAATAAGCGTGTATGCACCTGGAGAAGAGAGGAGTGTAGAGGAGAGAGAGATTTTGGGAAATGTTAAGCGAATGTATAGGAACTTTTGAACCAAATGAGAGAGTAATTGTGGTAGGGGACCTAAATGCTAAAGTGGGAGAAACATGCAGAGAGGGTGTAGTAGGTAAGTTTGGGGTGCCAGGTGTAAATGATAATGGGAGCCCTTTGATTGAACTTTGTATAGAAAGGGGTTTAGTTATAGGTAATACATATTTTAAGAAAAAGAGGATAAATAAGTATACAAGATATGATGTAGGGCGTAATGACAGTAGTTTGTTGGACTATGTATTGGTAGATAAAAGACTGTTGAGTAGACTTCAGGATGTACATGTTTATAGAGGGCTACAGATATATCAGATCACTTTTTAGTTATAGCTACAGTGGGAGTAAAAGGTAGATGGGATACAAGGAAAATAGAATCAGTAAGTAAAAGAGAGGTGAAGGTTTATAAACTAAAAGAGGAGGCAGTTAGGGTAAGATATAAACAACTATTGGAGGATAGATGGGCTTGTGAGAGTGTAGGCAATGGGGTCGAAAATGTATGGGGTAGATTTAAAAATGTAGTGTTAGAGTGTTCAGCAGAAGTTTGTGGTTACAGGCGAGTGGGTGCGGGAGGGAAGAGGAGCGATTGGTGGAATGATGATGTAAAGAGAGTAGTAAGGGAGAAAAAGTTAGCATATGAGAGGTTTTTACAAAGTAGAAGTGATGCAAGGAGGGAAGAGTATATGGAGAGAAAAAGAGAGGTTAAAGAGTGGTGAAGCAATGTAAAAGAGAGCAGATGAGAGAGTGGGTGAGATGTTATCAGCAAATTTTGTTGAAAATAAGAAAAAGTTTTGGAATGAGATTAATAAGTTGAGGAAGCCTAGAGAACAAATGGATTTGACAGTTAAAAATAGGAGAGGAGAGTTATTAAATGGAGAGTTAGAGGTATCGGGAAGATGGAGAGAATATTTTGAGGATTTGTTAAATGTTGATGAAGACAGGGAAGCTGTGATTTCGTGTGTAGGGCAAGGAGGAATAACATCTTGTAGGAGTGTGGAAGAGCCAGTTGTGGGTGTAGGGGAAGTTCGTGAGGCAGTGGGTAGAATGAAAGGGGTAAGGCAGCTGGGATTGATGGGATAAAGATAGAAATGTTAAAAGCAGGTGGGGATATAATTTTGGAGTGGTTGGTGCTATTATTTAATAAATGTATGGAAGAGGGTAAGGTACCTAGGGATTGGCAGAGAGCGTGTATTGTTAAGAACATAAGAACATAAGAAAGGAGGAACACTACAGCAGGCCTGTTGGCCCATACTAGGCAGGTCCTTCACATTCCATCCCACTAACAGAATATTTGTTCAACCTAATTTTCAATGCTACCCAAGAAATAAGCTTTGATAATTTTATTAACTCATGTGCAATTCCCAATCAAATCCAACCCCTTTCACTCATGAATTTATCCAACCTAAATTTAAAACTACCCAAGGTCCTTGCTTCAATAACCCTACTAGGCAGACTGTTCCACTCATCAACTACCCTATTTCCAAACCAATACTTTCCTATATCCTTTCTAAATCTAAACTTATCTAACTTGAATCCATTATTGCGGGTTCTCTCTTGGAGAGATATCCTCAAGACCTTATTTATATCCCCTTTGTTAATACCCATTTTCCACTTGTATACGTCGATCATGTCTCCCCTCATTCTACGTCTTACAAGTGAATGTAATTTAAGGGTCTTCAATCTTTCTTCGTAAGGAAGATTTCTAATGCTATGTATTAATTTAGTCATTCTACGCTGAATGTTTACTAACGAATTTATGTCCATTCTGTAATATGGAGACCAGAACTGAGCTGCGTAATCTAGGTGAGGCCTTACTAATGATGTATAAAGCTGTAATATAACCTCTGGACTTCTGTTGCTAACACTTCTGATATAAATCCCAGTAATCTATTTGCCTTATTACGCACGCTTAGGCATTGCTGTCTTGGTTTAAGGTTGCTGCTTACCATCACCCCCAAGTCCTTCTCGCAATCTGTATGGCTAAGTTCTACGTTATTTAACTTATAAGTGCTTGGGTTATGGACACTCCCGAGCTTAAGAACTTTGCATTTATCTACATTGAACTGCATCTGCCATTTTTCTGACCAGGAATTGAGTTTGTCTAAATCCTTCTGTAGTTCACTGACATCTACGTCTGAATCGATTATCCTACCTATCTTCGTGTCATCAGCGAATTTGCTCATATCACTAGAAATTCCCTCGTCAAGGTCATTTATATATATTATAAACAACAACGGGCCCAAAACCGATCCCTGAGGAACGCCACTTGTTACAGATCCCCACTCCGATTTAACCCCATTTATGTACACCCTCTGCTTCCTATTGGTGAGCCATGACTCGATCCATGACAACACTTTTCCCCCAATGCCATGAGCAGCCACTTTCTTTAACAGTCTCTGATGTGGTACTCTATCAAAAGCCTTACTAAAATCCAAATAAACAATATCGAATTCTTTATCATTATCAACTGCCTCAAAAGCCTTACTGAAAAAGTTAATAAATTAGTTAGGCAGGAACGGCCCCTGGTGAATCCATGCTGAGTATCATTAATCAAATTATGCCTATCGAGATGGCTTCTTATGTTATCCGCTATAATCGACTCTAGTAATTTGCCTACAATTGATGTTAGACTTATTGGGCGGTAATTTGATGGTAACGACTTGTCCCCTGCTTTAAAAATAGGAATTACATTAGCCATCTTCAACGTATCCGGCACTACACCTGTTTGAAGAGATAGGTTAAAAATGTTAGTTAAGGGTTCACAGAGTTCAATTTTGCATTCCTTAAGAACCCTTGAAAAAAGCTCATCAGGGCCTGGCGATTTATTTTGCTTCAAACGGTATATCTGTTTGATAACCATTTCGCTAGTGACTGTGATACTACATAATTTATCTTCTTCAGGCCCACTAAAATACCTAATTCTTGGGATATTATTAGTGTCTTCCTGAGTGAAAACCGAGAGAAAATAATTATTAAAAATAGAGCACATTTCATTCTCTTTGTCAGTAAGATACCCATAATTATTTTTAAGGGGACCTATCTTATCTCTAACTTTTGTTCTATACACCTGGAAAAAACCTTTTGGGTTAGTTTTCGAATCCCTAGCAACTTTAATTTCGTAGTCCCGCTTAGCTTTTCTTATCCCCTTTTTAACGTCCCTCTTAATGTCAATATACTGATTCATAAGATGACCCTCACCTCTTTTGATACGACTATAAATTCCTTTCTTCTGCCCTAAAAGATATTTGAGCCTATTATTCATCCATTTTGGGTCATTTCTATTCGATCTAATTTCTTTATATGGGATAAATGTTCTTTGGGCAGCATGTATAGTGTTCAGAAAACTGTATTATTGATAGCTCTCTTCATTACCCCAGTCCACAGATGATAAGTGTTCTCTAAGTCCATTGTAATCTGCTAAGCGAAAATCTGGGACCGTTACTGAGTTATTCCTACTATGAAAATTCCATTCAATGCCAAAGGTAATTGATTTGTGGTCGCTTGCGCCGAGTTCCTCTGTAATTTCTAAATTATTAACAAGGGTTTCCTTGTTTGCCAGAACTAAGTCAAGCAGATTATTTCCCCTCGTAGGTTCTGTCACAAACTGCTTCAAAAAACAATCTTGAACTACTTCTAAGAAGTCGTTAGATTCTAAATTCCCAGTCAAAAAATTCCAATCAATTTGACTAAAGTTGAAGTCACCCAGAATAACTACGTTATCGTGCATTGTGGCCTTAACAATTTCCTCCCATAGTAGTCTCCCTTGGTCCCTATCTAAGTTTGGGGGACGGTATATCACACCTAAAATCAATTTTTCATGCCCCTCTGAAAATTCTATCCAGACAGACTCTGTATGTGTTAATTCAGACTTTATACCCATTTTTATACAACAATTTAAATGATCACGGACATAGAGTGCCACCCCACCCCCCTTCCCGATACTTCTGTCTACTTGGAACAATTTAAAACCCTGAATATGACATTCGGCAGGCAAGTCCCGATTTTTCATATTAAACCATGTCTCAGTTATTGCAAAAACATCAATATTACCCGTACTTGCAACTAATCTCAACTCGTCCATCTTATTCCTAGCACTACGACTATTGGTGTAATATATATTTAGAGACCCTCCTTTCTCTTTACCCTTCCTGCTCATCTCTGTTTTTCCACTATACCTATTACTGTCCTTGTCATCTAGTGTCACTAGCTTTCCATTATCCACCTTATTCAGCCTATTACTAGTTCTCCTACAACTTATAATATTACTACACTGGGACTTCTCTGTTTTCCCCCCAAAACCCATACCACTAACTATTTCTAGTTTAAAGCCCTAACAGCTCCCTCCACTGCAGTTGCCAGTGCCCCCACCCCAGACCTGGATAAGTGAACCCCATCCCTGGCATACATGTCATTTCTGCCATAGAAGAGGTCCCAGTTGTCAATGAATGTTACTGAATTTTCCTTACAGTATTTGTCCAGCCAGCAATTGACACCAATTGCCCTGGACAGCCATTCATTTCCAACTCCTCTCCTTGGCAAAATACCACATATGACAGGGTTCCCACCCTTCTTCCTAATTATGTCTATTGCTGACCTAAACCTGCTAGTCAGGTCTTCACTCCTACGTCTGCCAACATCGTTGCCTCCAGCACTGAGACAGATAATAGGATTGCTCCCATTACCTCTCATGATGTCGTCCAGACGGCTAACAATATCCTCCATCCCAGCCCCAGGAAAGCAAACCCTCTGTCTCCTACTCCTATCAATCAAACAGAAAGCCCTATCCATGTACCTAACCTGACTGTCCCCAACAACAACAATGTTTTTACCTTCCTTTGTGTCTTTCGTCGTGACGCTCCCAGAAGTCGACTCACATTCATCGGGTAGCACGGAGAATGGGTTCGATGTTTCCACAACATTCTCCTGGGTCTTCGTTGTTTCTACCTCTCCACCCGTCCTCTTGAGCCTTAACTTTGTCCCATGCGTTTTAGCCACTGTCCAGGTTCCTTTCCTGGCTTGAGGATTCACAACAGGAGGATTACTACGAATCCTCTTGTTTTCCTCAGTCAGTCGCTGTATCTCAAGCTTAGCTACCCTCAGTTCTTCCTTCAGCTGCTGGTAGAGTAGCTCAAGAGAGGACATCTTCTTCAGATTGACAGAGAGCACACAAGACACGTCTTCCTTTGTATAAAGGCAAAGGGGACAAAAGAGAGTGCAAAAATTATAGGGGAATAAGTCTGTTGAGTGTACCTGGTAAAGTGTATGGTAGAGTTATTATTGAAAGAATTAAGAGTAAAACAGAAAGCAGGATAGCAGATGAACAAGGGGCTTTAGGAAAGGTAGGGGTGTGTAGACCAAGTGTTTACAGTGAAACATATAGGTGAACAGTATTTGGATAAGGGTAAAGATGTTTTTGTGGCATTTATGGATTTGGAAAAGGCGTATGATAGGGTAGATAGGGGGGCAATGTGGCAGATGTTGCAGGTGTATGGAATAGGAGGAAGGTTACTGAAAGCAGTGAAGAGTTTTTATGAGGATAGTGAGGCTCAGGTTAGTGTGTAGGAGGGAAGGGGACTATTTCCCAGTAAAAGTGGGCCTTAGACAAGGATGTGTGATGTCACCGTGGTTGTTCAATATATTTATAGATGGGGTTGTAAGAGAAGTGAATGCGAGGGTCTTGGCAAGAGGTGTTGGGCTAAAAGATAAAGAAGCAAATACAAAGTGGGAGTTGTCACAGTTGCTTTTTGCTGATGACACTGTGCTTTTGGGAGATTCTGAAGAGAAGCTGCAGAGGTTGGTGGATGAATTTGGTAGGGTGTGTAAAAAAAGAAAATTGAAAGTGAATATAGGAAAGAGTAAGGTGATGAGGATAACAAAAAGAATAGGTGACGAAAGATTGGATATCAGATTGGAGGGAGAGAGTATGGAGGAGGTGAATGTATTCAGATATTTGGGAGTGGACATGTCGGCGGATGGGTCTATGAAGGATGAGGTGAATCATAGAATTGATGAGGGGAAAAGGGTGAGTGGAGCACTTCGAAGTCTGTGGAGACAAAGAACCTTGTCCATGGAAGTAAAGAGGGAATGTATGAGAGTATAGTTATACCAACGCTCTTATATGGGTGTGAAGCATGGGTGATGAATGTTGCAACGAGGAGAAGGCTGGAGGCAGTGGAGATGTCATGTCTGAGGTCAATGTGTGGTGTGAATATAATGCAGAGAATTCGGAGTTTGGAAATTAGGAGGAGGTGCGGGATTACCAAAACGATTGTCCAGAGAGCTGAGGAGGGGTTGTTGAGATGGTTTGGACATGTAGAGAGAATGGAACGAGACAGAGTGACTTCGAGAGTGTATAAATCTGTAGTGGAGGGAAGGCGGGGTAGGGGTCGGCCTAGGAAAGGTTGGAGGGAGGGGGTAAAGGAAGTTTTGTGTGCGAGGGGCTTGGACTTCCAGCAAGCATGTGTGAGCGTATTTGATAGGAGTGAATGGAGGCATATGGTTTTAATACTTGACGTGCTGTTGGAGTGTGAGCAAAGTAACATTTATGAAGGGATTCAGGAAACCGGCAGGCCGGACTTGAGTTCTGGAGATGGGAAGTACAGTGCCGGCACTCTGAAGGAGGGGTGTTAATGTTGCAGTTTTATAACTGTAGTGTAAAGCACCCTTCTGGCAAGACAGTGATGGAGTGAATGATGATGAAAGTTTTTCTTTTCGGGCCACCCTGCCTTGGTGGGAATCGGCCGATGTGTTAATAAAAAAAAATAAAATATATATATATATATATATATATATATATATATATATATATATATATATATATATATATATATATATATATATATATATATATATATATACATACATACATACATAAAAAAATCTGCAAGATTCTCCTGAAAGTTGAAGAAATAAACAGACTCCACCGTACTCAGTACGTTTATTTCTGTGAGTACAGACGATGTGCTGAATGATCTCATGACATCCCATAAATTATGTGACATTAATTTAAAATAAGAAAAAAAAACAGTAAAAGGAAGTGGTGACTAAACTGGACTGGCCTCGCCGTCGACACCAACATGTGACTGTAGGTCTTCCAGGTTAACAAATATTTGAAGAAAATAGATGTTTTCGCCTTTAACATACATACTTTAAGTGCCCTTAATTTAATGTGACCTTGTCATCTTGTACCCCATAAAAGTTTTTGTAGGGAATTCATGGGTATTTAAGGCTTTTTGTCTAGAAAGTTGAAGCAAAGTTAGAATACTAGAATTATTTCTTTCCGCCCTCTACTCTTTTCTGTCACACTACAATCATGGTGTATCAGAAGGATCTCTCCTATCCTTCACTACATCCTACTACACTGCCAGGGATAATATACAAGAAGTATCTCTGCCTTTCTCATCTTCCTGCCATAGTGCCAAAGATGGGATACCAGCAGCAGTGCCATACTGCCAAAGATGGGATACCAGCAGCAGTGCCATACTGCCAAAGATGGCATACCAGCAGCAGTGGAGGGCGGTGAAAGGCGGAAGGCAATTTTAGGCATCTAGTACTTTGATGAATTAGACACATGTGCAATATTTGCAACAGCACTTCTTCTCTGTGTTGCACTGAGGAAGCCGCTGGTTTATGAAACATTTCCGCAATAAAGATACCCGAGTGTTGCACAAGATACCCGAGTGTTGCACAAGATACCAGAGTGTTGCACAAGATACCCGAGTGTTGCACAAGATACCAGAGTGTTGCACAAGATTATATTATGTTGTGCTGTGATACTTTAGTATATTTAATATTTCACTCAACACAATTACACAATGTCTTCAAATATGTCATTCAGGTTTATCATAAGTTACATATACCTTAAACAGAGACCCAACATTGTCTTAAGTTTAATTTCCATAAAAAAACATTTTTGGATAATATGTGTTTTGTTTTTACATTGGTTTCTTGGTTTCGTCAGGATATTGAATAAAGTTTTTTAAAGTTTTGGGTCAAGACTCTATTTTTGATCACTCTCTTCCTTTTCTATGTCTGGAACTTCAGTAATTTTGAAGTACAGAGCGAAACATCGACCATTGGAGTGGACCACTGGAGTGGACCACTGGAGTGGACCAAGGAGTTTTCCAGGATGGTCGAAACTGTTACTTCCTAATTACATACATTGTGACGAGTGACTGATTACACTGACATTGTTAACAAGAGAAAGTAACATTTTGTTGAATTAATTAGTCTTTTGTATTAATGTAACTGAAGAGGAGGTGGCACCAATAACGACTGTCATATTTATTTACCAGGAAGAGTTTGTAAACTGGAGGAAGGTGGTGTAACCTGGAGGAAGGTGATATAAACAGGAGGAAGGTAATGTAAACTGAAAGAAGGTGATGTAACCTGGAGGAAGGTGATGTAAACTGGAGGAAGGTGATGTACACTGGAGGAAGGTGATGTAACCTGGAGGAAGGTGATGTAAACTGAAGGAAGGTGATGTAACCTGGAGGAAGGTGATGTAAACTGGAGGAAGGTGATGTAAACTGGAGGAAGGTGATGTAACCTGGAGGAAGGTGATGTAAACTGGAGGAAGGTGATGTAACCTGGAGGAAGGTGATGTAACCTGGAGGAAGGTGATGTAACCTGGAGGAGTGTGACCTAAGTACACACCCATGAAGACACTCACCAGAACTGGGGAAAGATTGTTGTTAACAATTTTCTCAAGCAGTGTCATGTGTTTCTGGTATGTGCGGGTTACCTGTGTATTGTTCCAGTCACGGTATCTAGTATGATAGAGTACTTTAATTATTTAATTTTTATGAGACTGGTATTTTTTTCTTTATATAAGACATTAAATGTTTAAAAAAAGCTGTAACCAACATTAATTACAGTTGGTCACAATCTGAGCACTGCCCATCAAAACCAAGTAACCAGATTTTACCAAACTCATCTCATTTTTTTCTGATGACGGATGTGCTGGATGACCTCATTCACACGACATCCCGTAAACTGTGACACTGATTTATTACAAAAACACAGTAAAAAGAAGATTGCCGTGAAGATGGGCTGAACCTGGCAAGAGTATGAACACCACCAGTCGATCCCACAGTCTGGCTGCGGACCTTTCTGATATGTTAATATGTCAGCGCTTATTTAAACCTCCTTCCAAGTTCTGTTCTGAGGTTAAATTAATAATGAGCAATATAAGATATTTTTAAACTGTATCAGCTCCAATGTTTGTGTTTGCCTTTAAAAGACGTTTTCTGACAATTACTGTTGGGAAATTTTTGCAAAGGCATCACAGGGTGTATACAAGCTATCTGCTGAGAAGGGATACCTACATTCTAGCTAACTTTGCAACTGTCTAGAGAGATGAGGAAAGTTTGTATACGGAAAGATTATCTACCCACTGTACACATGTTACTTGTGGATTATTATAATTATGTGAGCAAATTACCTGTATAAGGTTTACTGGGTATTACCTGAATTATTACTTGCAAGTAATCTGGGTGAGATAAGTGGGACTTAAGTCACTGTAGGTCGCCGAACTGTAACTTCCTCGATGCCCACTTCTTCACCACTCTCACAAAAAGCTAGACTTGACATTAAATTAATGATTATAATATTAAAACCAGCTACTCTGGTAAATTAAAATTGTTTGTACAGTATATTAGGCTTGCTGGGTACACAAAATAAATTGGTATTAATACTTTCCACTTAATTACTGGAAGACAGTTAATGCTGAAGAAACACACCCTAACCTTACCTAGCAGCTAGAATTTACGATGACCAACGCAAAAACTACTGTATGTTATGGGAAGCTTCACTTAGGTGAGGTGTGCTCCAGGGAGAAGTGTTGTCCTCTATGTTTCCGTCCTGGTTGTCGGAATGTAAGGGCTTTCCACACAACCTATCCCAGTTCTTCAGCAGGAATATGTCAGCAGTTTCTAAATTACGGATTGAGGCCGATATACACCAATTGACCTTCGAGAACGCCTGATTACACTGCCATAACTGGTGACACCTTAATGACAATCACTGCCATAACTGGTGACACCTTAATGACAATCACTGCCATAACTGGTGACACCTTAATGACAATCACTGTCATAACTGGTGACACCTTAATGACAATCACTGTCATAACTGGTGATACCTTAATGACAATCACTGTCATAACTGGTGACACCTTAATGACAATCACTGCCATAACTGGTGATACCTTAATGACAATCACTGTCATAACTGGTGACACCTTAATGACAATCACTGCCATAACTGGTGATACCTTAATGACAATCACTGTCATAACTGGTGACACCTTAATGACAATCACTGCCATAACTGGTGACACCTTAATGACAATCACTGCCATAACTGGTGACACCTTAATGACAATCACTGCCATAACTGGTGACACCTTAATGACAATCACTGCCATAACTGGTGACACCTTAATGACAATCACTGTCATAACTGGTGACACCTTAATGACAATCACTGCCATAACTGGTGACACCTTAATGACAGTCACTGAACTGTTGTATTTGCAACAATCACTATCAAAGAATTATTACACCTTTGTTTACTGGATAAACTTAATCGTCCTTGTTATCTTATTATCTTGTACAGTTTATATGATAATTAGCTAACTGTAATTACTTATTCGATAATAATGTTTTGTGTTGGTGTCTATTATTGTAATATTGTTAAAATTTATGATACTTGTTTATGAATGGTAAACAATACCGACACAAGGAAGAATTAGGCACATGTGTAAAATCTGGGTATCTCTAATTTCCTGGTCTACACTTTACGTAATTTTATTGTATTGATAAAGCCACTGCTGGGCGAAACATCTACATATTAAAGAAATCCAAATGTTGCACATGTGTCTTATTCTTTATAACAATTTTCGCCTCTCCTCAAATGTTTTATTTGTAAGGAAATATTCCTGGATTACTGTTAATTATGTTACATTTTGTGCCGCTTCTTCCGCTCCTTTAGATTTTATTTGCGTTATGAATCATTATAATTTGTAGGAAAATTTCAACAAGTGAAAGATAATTAAGTTAACAGTTATTCAAAAATGTTAGTTTACTATTTTTAACTGTTAAGAACAACAGGATGTTCAGTTACGAAGCAAATACACCATAAACATTAAGTATTGTTAATGGCAAAAACATCCTAACATATAAACATTGCAGTAAATTACAACACAACATTATGTTTGTAATATTCACTGACATTGACACAACACAACACATGACAGAATAATGTAGAATGTTAGTAAGACAGAGTCGTACTGACCAGTGTGCTGGACCCACCACCTGGGTTCTTTTTGTCAAGGGATCCAATATCCCCGGCTGCTAGTTTTTTTTTTTTTCATCTCATAAGGTTTATGTTTTATGTGTAAAAGTTTCCTTATAATCCTGAAGAATTTAGGGAAGTGAAAAATGTTAGAAAAGAGAAAAACTTGTTCAATGTTTTATTAAACTTCTCTAGGTAAACTTTATCTTCCATAAGATAATTCATGGTAGTTTCTTCTTTATCTTATCCACAAGTGTCACAAACTAGTCACGTTTAACAACTTTCACAATGGTTGTCTTCAAAATGATGAAAACAAACATTGTTCATCAGAATATTGAAATATATAAAGTTCCTGAATTCCCTAACTTGACGAAGTCTAATTTTTCTGCCTCCAACTTTTCGATTATATTTTGAAAAGACTAAAATAATGTTAACAACCATGAAGGAGAGCGCATAAACGAATGGGTACAAATTTGTGTATATATATGTGTGTGTGTGTGTGTGTGTGTGTGTGTCATAAGGGGACGTTTGTGTGTGTGTGTTTGTTTTTGTGATTACATTCATACTATAGAAAGAGGCGATAATTGTATTTCATACATATATATGTGCACAACAACCATAGGGGGGGGGGAGTAGAATGATAGCTCTTGGCCTTTCGTGTTGCAATAAACACATCATCAGGAACTTGCAAAATTGTCGGTGTCGGTATTTTATACCATTTATTTCCATAAGAGGTCATGCAATTGCATATTTCAAATTCTACCTTACTATAGGTATCAGTACGTCACCATTAAAGACACAACCTCATAGTTCCTTGATAATGTGAGTAGTCACGAAAGGGCTTGGAATTCTTCTATTTTTTAATAGTGGTTGTCTTGCATATTTTAATATCACCTGTTTACTGTGATCTTTTTGCATATATATCATCTTTGCTGTGCTTCAGTTATTAGCTACCTGAGATTGGATGATGGTTTCCCTCGACTACGAGCAGCTATATCTCCAAATGAAGGCGGAATTAACGGAAGCTAGAAGAGAGATTCAACGTTTGAAGGGTATATGCAAGGATTATCCCCGGAACAATGTCGCCGATGATCAGACCAACGAATGGATGCTAGTCGAATCTGAAGGGACGAAGCTGAAGTTGAAGAAGGTCCAGGAGACTGCTGTGAAAACCAGCAACTCTTTCTCCTTGTTATCAGACGAATGTGAAGACATCCCAGCGAAGACCATCTCTACAAAGACCGTCGAGAACGTCATGCACACCGCCAGTCGGGGTAAGAACATTGTTTTAGTTGGGGATAGTCAGATTAAGTTTATGGATAGGGAATTTTGTCTTAAGGATAGGAATAGGAGGCAGAGGGTGTGTTATCCTGGGGCTGGGATGAAGGATATTGTTAGCCGTCTGGACGACATCATGAGAGGTAATGGGAGCAATCCTATTATCTGTCTCAGTGCTGGAGGCAACGATGTTGGCAGACGTAGGAGTGAGGAGCTGATTAGCAGCTATAGGTCAGCAATAGACAGAATTAGGAAGAAGGGTGGGAACCCTGTCATATGTGGTATTTTGCCAAGGAGAGGAGTTGGAAATGAATGGTTGTCCAGGGCAATTGGTGTCAATTGCTGGCTGGACAAATACTGTAAGGAAAATGCAGTAACATTCATTGACAACTGGGACCTCTTCTATGGCAGAAATGACATGTATGCCAGGGATGGGGTTCACTTATCTAGGTCTGGGGTGGGGGCACTGGCAACTGCAGTGGAGGAGCTGTTAGGGCTTTAAACTAGAAAAAGTTAGTGGTATGGGTTTTGGGGGGAAAACAGTGAAGTCCCAGTGTAGTAATGTTATAAATTCTAGGGAACTAGTAATAGGCAGAATAAGGTGGATATTGGAAAGCCAGTGGCACTAGGTGACAAGGACAGTAATAGGTATAAGGGAAAAACAGAAATGAGCAGGAAGGGTAAAGAGAAAGGAGGGTCTTTAAGTGTATATTACACCAATAGTCGTAGTGCTAGGAATAAGATGGACGAGTTGAGAGTAGTTGCAAGTACAGGTAATATTGATGTTTTTGCAATAACTGAAACATGGTTTAAAATGAAAAATCGGGACTTGCCTGCCGAATGTCACATTCAGGGTTTTAAATTGTTCCAAGTAGACAGAAGTATCGGGAAAGGGGTGGGTGGCACTCTATGTCCGTGATCATTTAAATTGTTGTATAAAAATGGGTATAAAGTCTGAATTAACACATACAGAGTCTGTCTGGATAGAATTTTCAGAGGGGCATGAAAATTGATTTTAGGTGTGATGTACCGTCCCCCAAACTTAGATAGGGACCAAGGAGACTACTATGGGAGGAAATTGTTAAGGCCACAATGCACGATAACGTAGTTATTCTGGGTGACTTCAACTTTAGTCAAATTGATTGGAATTTTTGACTGGGAATTTAGAATCTAACGATTTCTTAGAAGTAGTTCAAGATTGTTTTTTGAAGCAGTTTGTGACAGAACCTACAAGGGAAATAATCTGCTTGACTTAGTTCTGGCAAACAAGGAAACCCTTGTTAATAATTTAGAAATTACAGAGGAACTCGGCGCAAGCGACCACAAATCAATTACCTTTGGCATTGAATGGAAGTTTCATAGTACGAATAACTCAGTAACGGTCCCAGATTTTCGCTTAGCAGATTACAATGGACTTAGAGAACACTTATCATCTGTGGACTGGGGTAATGAAGAGAGCTATCAATATGACAGTTTTCTGAACACTATACATGCTGCCCAAAGAACATTTATCCATATAAAGAAATTAGATCGAATAGAAATGACCCAAAATGGATGAATAAAGGCTCAAATATTTTTTTTAGGGCAGAAGAAAGGAATTTATAGGCGTATCAAAAGAGGTGGGGTCATCTTACGAATCAGTATATTGACATTAAGGGGGACGTAAAAAGGGATAAGAAAAGCTAAGCGACTAAAAATTAAAGTTGCTAGGGATTCGAAAACCAACCCAAAAGTTTTTTCCAGGTTATAGAACAAAAGTTAGAGATAAGATAGGTCCCCTTAAAAATAATTATGGGTATCTTACTGACAAAGAGAATGAAATGTGCCTTATTTTAATAATTATTTTCCCTCGGTTTTCACTAGGAAGACACTAATAATATCCCAAGAATTAGGTATTTTAGTGGGCCTGAAGAAGAAAATTAGGATCACAGTCACTAGCGAAATGGTTATCAAACAGATAGACCGTTTACAAAATAAACGCCAGGCCCTGATGAGTTTTTTTTTCAAGGGTTCTTAAGGAATGCAAAATTGAACTCTGGGGAACCCTTAACTAACATTTTTAACCTATCTCTTCAAACAGGTGTAGTGTCTGATACGTAAGATGGCTAATGTAATTCCTATTTTTAAAGCAGGGGACAAGTCGTTACCATCAAATTACCGCCCAATAAGTCTAATTCAATTGTAGGCAAATTATTAGAGTCGATTATAGCTGATAACATAAGAAATCTCGATAGGCATAATTTGATTAATGATACTAACATGGATTCACCAGGGGCCGTTCCTGCCTAACTAATTTATTAACTTTTTCAGTAAGGCTTTGAGGCAGTTGATCATGATAAAGAATTCGATATTGTTTATTTGGATTTTAGTGGCTTTTGATAGAGTACCACATCAGAGACTGTTAAAGAAAGTGGCTGCTCACGGCATTGGAGGAAAAGTGTTTTCATGGATCGAGTCATGGTCAAATTTAGGAAGCAGAGGGTGTGCAAAGGGGTTAAATCTGAGGGGGATCTGTAACAAGTGGCGTTCCACAGGGATCGGTTTTGGGCCCGTTGTTGTTTATAATATATATAAATACCTTGACGAGGGAATTACTAGTGATATGAGCAAATTCCCCTGATGACAAGAAGATAGGTAGGATAATGATTCAGACGTAGATGTCACGGAACCCAGGAGGATTTAGACAAACTCAATTCCTGGTCAGAAAAAATGGCAGATGCAGTTCAATATAGATAAATGCAAAGTTCTAAAGCTCGGGAATGTTCATAACCCTAAACACCTACCAGCTGCAACATCTTGGTATCTTAATACAGGGATTTTTCGCTTGCCTATTCCTTCACGACCTACTTCCACATTGGCAAATGTGACACCTCCTACAACTGCTGCACCTTCCCGGGGTTCCAGTATAAAGGTTCCCTGCTCATATGCTGTTATTCTATTCAAGATTGATGGACTGACAACATCATCGGGGTTGAGGGGCCGACAACCTCACACTCCTCCTGTTCTTCACGATTCTCCTATGTATGGATTGATGAAGCCACTGTGTGGCGAAACGTTTCTCAATAAAGATACCCAAGTGTTGCACATTGTCTAATTTACCAACTCCCTGGTTCTCTGAACCATTCTTTCCCCATCCTGTCTGGGCACTGCAACATCTTGGTATCTTAATACAGGGATTTCTTCGCTTGCCTATTCCTTTGGGCACGACCTACTTTCCCCCATTGAACAAAAAGTGACACCTCCTACAACTGCTGCACCCCTCCTGTCTCGTATAAAGGTTCCTCTTTCTCATAGTTTTTATTCTATTCAAGATTGATGGACTGACAACATCCATCAAGATTGAGGGCCTGACAACCTCAACCCTCCTGTTCTTCAGATTCTCCTATGTATGGATCGATGAAGCCACTGTTGGCGAAACGTTTCCTCAATAAAGATACCCAAGTGTTGCAATTGTCTAATTTACCAACTCGTCGGTTCTCTGAACCATTCATTCACATCCCGTCTGACACTGCAACATCTTGGTATCTTAATACAGGGATTTCTTTTTGCTTTCCATTCCTTGGGAAGACCTACTTCCACATTGAACAAATGTGACACCTCCTACAACTGCTGCACCTCTCCTGTCTACAGTATATAAGGTTCCTCTGCTCATATGCTGTTATTCTATTCAAGATTGATGGACTGACAACATCACTCAAGATTGAGGGCCTGACAACCTCACACTCCTCCCCGTTCTTCAGATTCTCCAGTATGGACTGATGAAGCCACTGTGTGGCGAAACGTTTCCCCAATAAAGATACCCAAGTGTTGCACATGTGTCTAATTTACCAATGTTGAACTCAGCCGTACAGAATGCGAAAAGGATTTGGGGGTTTGGTGGCAGCAACTTTAAACCAAGTCAGCAATGCCTGCGAAGAAATAAAGCAAAAGATTACTGATTTTATCAAGAAGTGTAAAACAACAGAAGTCCAGCGGTTATATTCAGCTTTTTTACATCATTAGTAAGGCCTCACCTAGATTATGCAGCTCAGTTCTGGTCTCCATTTTCCCGAATGGATATAAATTGTTAGAAAAAAATTCAGCGAGAATGACAAAGTTAATTCATAGCATTAGAAATCTTCCGTATGAAGAAAGATTGAAGACCCTTAAATTACATTCACTTGTAAGACGAAGAATGAGGGAGACATGATCGAGGTATATAAGGGAAGATGGGTATTAATAAGGGGGATATAAATAAGGTCTTGAGGATATCCTCCAAGAGAGAACCCGCAATAATGGATTCAAATTGGATAAGTTTAATTTAGAAAGGATATAGGAAATATTGGTTTGGAAATAGGGTAGTTGGGTGAGGAACAGTCTGCCAAGTAGGGTTATTGAAGCTAGGACCTTGGGTAGTTTCAAATTTAGGTTGGATAAATTCATGAGTGAGAGGGGTTGGATTTAAGTGGGACTCGCACTTGAGTTAATAGAATCTTCAAAGCTTATTTCTTGGGTAGAATTGGAAATTGTTGGGCAATTATTCTGTTAGTGGATGGATTGTGAAGGACCTGCCTAGTATGGGCCAACAGGTCTGCTGCAGTGTTCCTCCCCTTTCTTATGTTCTTATGTTCTTAAAGAGTAGGAGCTCCAGCAAAAACGTTCCCAAAGGACCGCCCAAAGTTCACATATGAACGCTTATTATTTAATGGAACCGATCAGTTGAGATGTTTGGGAGTGTCCTTAAGGTAAACACAAGGACCTGATTTCCTTTTTCTGGCAACAAAGGATTTCAGCAGAAACATAACTTCATTCTTTGCTACCTTTAATTCACTTTGTGAGTTGAGTTAAAAAACACAGCAAAAGGAATGAACAGAGGTAATTTTGGACCTGGTGAGAGGTAATTGGACCGGGAGAGGTAATGTGGACCTGGTGGGGAGTGTAATGTGGACCTGGTGAGGGAATGTGGA
>WNWK01025626.1:0-28352 GCA_009830355.1 Cherax destructor
GTCAACCCTTTTTTGCAACAAAAACCTTTTGATTTTTTTTTTTTTTCCCCGGGATAGAAGTGATAGTACGTAGATTTTTTTTGTTGTACATCCTGGCAAGCCCCCCACGTACACTACCCCATATGTTTCTACTATCCCTTCAGTTGATGGTGTTCCCCCTTTTTTTCCCGGGGGTCCACGGGGAAGCTTCTTTGGACCCACGGTGACTTATATTTCACAGTGACAAGCACTAAACAAAAAAAAAATTATTGTGAAATGTTTGAATGACCCCCGGGAATAGATGGAAAAATAATTTTATGTACCACTTACAATTCCTTCTGACATTCCACAGACAAAATTTGCATGTCACATTTATCTACCAAATACATGTTGGCAAAGTAATGCAGTCCTCAAGAGAGGTTCCTTGATGCTGGTGAGGGGCTCTTGATCTAGGGAATTGTATCTGTGCTCCAGTTCCCTGAATTAAGCATGAATACCTTCTATCTTCCCCCATCCCTCACAAGTACTATATAATCCTACAGGTTTAGAGCTCCCCCATGATTATAATAATAATAATGGGAAAAATGAATACCCGTTAGGACTCTTTATCGACCTTAAGAAAGCTTTTGATACAGTAGATCACAGCATCCTACTCCTCAAGCTTGATCATTAAGGTATAAGACGCCATGTACTTGCATTTATCAAGTCTTACCTTACTAATAGAAAGCAATAAGTCTCTGTCAATGAGACAACCTCCTCAACAAGACCCCTGGACACTGGTGTACCACAGGGTAGCATTCTTGGCTCCCCCTTTTCCTTTTATACGTCAATGATATTCCAAGTGTACCTCAACAACTTACACCTATTCTCTTTTCTTATGTCACGACTTTTGTCATCTCCCACACAAATCTAGCCTTACTCAACACCATTGTTAACAAAGAAATAATAAAAACAGCAACCTGGTTGATCTTCAATAAACTTACACTTAATATAGACAAAACCTTTTACATTATGTTTGGGAGTAGAGCAAGGAGGTCCAACTAAATATTATGCTTAACAACACCCTTATTGCTAAATATAATGAGGGAAAATTCCTGGGTCTGCAACTTGATAACAACCTGAAACTCAACACCCATATCCAACACAACAAAAAAGGTTCTAAAACAGTTGGCATCCTCTCAAATACAGTGGTACCCCGACTTACGATATTTTTTCATTCCAGAATGCTGTTCAAGTGCCATTACCAAACGAATTTATCTCCATAAGAAATGATGTAAAATAGACTAGTCCTTTTAGCCCCCCAAAATTAAAACTTACAAAAACATTTAAAAAATAAACTTACATAAAAGGGTGTGTTTGGGGACCATCGTAAGTTGGGGTACCACTGTATATGTTACTATGTACAGTGGTACCTCGGTTTACGATTTTAATCCGTCAGAGAGGGCATATTTTAAGCCGAAACAATCGTAAAACGAATCAATTTTCCCCATAAGAAATAATGGAAATAAATTTAATCCGTCAAGACTTCCAAAAGTAGTTAAATAAAATATTTTTTAGAACTTTTGGACATTAAATAATACACAATTTAATAAAGAATACATAAATAAACATGCAAATATTATACAATAACATGTCACTTACATTTATTGAAGAGTTGTTGATGTGTGGAGGACGGGAGGAGGGGAGAAGGTGGAGTAGTATGTAGTGTTTGGAAGGGGAATCCCCTTCCATTAACACTGCAGGTGGTAAGTTCTTTCTGGGGTTACTTCCCTTTTCTTTTAATGCCACTAGGACCAGCTTGAGAGTCACTAGACCTCTTTCTAACAACAAATTTGTCCAGGAGATCTGTGTCTGGCGATTCTTTAACACATCCCTGAAATGACACACCACTGTGTCATTGTACAGGTTGCCAGCACGGCCTGCAACAGCATGGTTAGGGTGATATTCATCCATAAATGCTTGCACCTTGCTCCACATTCCACAAATGTCCTTAATCCTTGAAGAAGGCACATTCTTCCATTTTTGTTCCACCTCCTCCACCTCCTCTGAACCATTGTCCTGACCTCTGCCTCTTGTTCCAGTTCTGTGAAGCTCTTGCAGATCTTCAGTGGTTAGCTCTTCCTTGTGCTCCTCCACCAACTGTTCCACATCCTCACCACTCACCTCTAACCCCAAAGACTTGCCCAATTCCACAATTCTCTTCCACAACAGGCTCAGGCTCAGGCTCAGGCTCAGGGTTCTGAGGCTCAGCCCCAAAACCTTCAAAATCCCTCCCTAGGACACAGTCTGGCCACAATTTTCTCCAGGCAGAGTTCAAAGTCCTGGTAGTCACTCCCTCCCAAGCCTTACCTATAAGGTGTACACAATGCAGCATATGGAAATGGTTTTTCCAAAATTCTCTTAGGGTTATGTTCATGTTCTGTGGTCACATCAAAGCACTTTTGAAACATTGCTTTGGTATAGAGTTTTTTAAAGTTGGAAATGACCTGCTGGTCCATGGGCCTGGAGGAGAGGAGTGGTATTAGGGGCAAGAACTTCACTTTGATGAATTTAAACTCCTCCACAATTTTCTCTACCAAGTTTGGAGGATGACAAAGGAGCATTGTCCATTATCAGGAGGCACTTAAGTGGCAAATTATTGTCCAATAGATATTTCTTCACACTGGGGCCAAACACTTCATTGAACCAATCTAAGAAAATGTCCTTTGTGACCCAAGCCTTTTGTTAGACTTCCACATCACACACAAGTTAGACTTGCTGACACCGCATCTGCCAAACACTCGGGATTTTCAAAAAGATACACTAGTAAAGGCTTCACTTTGCAATCACCACTTGCATTGGCACAAAGCATCAACGTTAGCCTGTCTTTCATAGGCTTATGTCCTGGCTTGTGCCTTTTCCTCCTGAGTAATGTAGGTCCTGTTGGGCATTTTCTTCCAAAACAGGCCTGTTTCATCACAATTAAACACTTGTTGGGGGAGGAATTGTTCAGCCTCTAGGTACTCCTGGAATTCAGGAACATATTTTTCAGCCGCCTTTTGTCAGAACTGGCTCCCTCACCATGCCTCACAACACTATGTATGCCAGTACGCTTCTTAAATTTTTGAAACCAGCCTCGCTGGCTTTAAATTCGCCTCACTTCACTCGTTGCAGGCATTTTCTTAAGGAGATCATCATGCAACTGCCTTGCTTTTTCACTATTATTCCCCGAAACAGTATCTCCTGCTAACTGTTTCTCGTTGATCCACACCAACAACAACCTTTCCACATTTTCCACCACTTGTGGTCTCTGTTTTGTGATCACAGATGCACCTTTTGCAACAACAGCTTCCTTGATTTTACTTAAATATTTCTTATCCACAATGGTAGCGATGGTAGAATAGGGTTTACCATACAGCCTGGCCAGCTCACTGATACGCACTCCACTTTCATATTTTTCTATTATCTCCTTCTTCACTTCTATCGTACATATATTTCTGTTCCTCTTTGCCACAGGCTTAGCACTAGGATCTTTCCTTGGACCCATGGTAGCTTATTTAGCAGTTGCAAGCACTAAAAACAGCAGTGGAATAATGACAATATACTGGTATGAATGCGTGGGTGTGGGTGGGTGGTCGCTCTCGCTTGTAAACAATAGCACTGACGCTCCCTGGAGTGCGCGCTCAGCTGGGCGCCAAGCGGACAGGTCCGGTACGAATGTCGGTAACCGGAGCAAACATCGTAAACCAAACACAAATTTCTTACGTTATAAATATCGGTTACCGAAAATAACGTAAGGTGATAACATCGTAAACCGAGGTTCCACTGTACCACAAACAGCACAATATTTACACTATTCTATTCACTGATTAACCCATACCTCACCTATGCTATTTGTGCCTGGTGTTCCACAACAAAAACCCACGTAAAATCAATAACACAACAAAAAGCTGCAGTGCAAATGATCACACAAACCACTGCTAGACAACACCCCTTCCCCCACTTTTCAAAGACCTAAACCTAATCACTATACAAAACATTCACTGGTACTACTGTGCAACCTACATATACAGAACAATCAATTCTAATATAAATCCCGACCTGAAACGCTTGAGTTGCAATAGGACTCATAGACACAATGCTAGGCATAAAAACCTCTATGACATTCCCCCTGTCAAGCTAAATCTTTTCAAAAACACATTGTACATGAAAGGGTCCAACATCTGGAAATCGCTGCCAGAAATCTCCAGAACCACTGGTTCTGCTAGCATTATTAAAACTACAGTTAAAAACACCTTATCTCGTTAACCTATCCCTGCCCATCATATATACATATGTAAAAACTATACCTGGAGAGAGTTTCGGGGTCAACGCCCCCGCGGCCCGGTCTGTGACCAGGCCTAATGCTGGATCAGGGCCTGATCAACCAAGCTGTTACTGTTGGCCACTGTCAGCCGGGCTGACCACACAGCCCGGCTGGTCAGGTACTGACTTTAGGTGCCTGTCCAGTGCCTGCTTGAAGACAGCCAGGGGTCTATTTGTAAACCCTCTTATGTATGCTGGAGGCAGTTGAATAGTCTTGGGCCCCTGACACTTATTGTGTTCTCTTATCGTTCTAGTGGCACCCCTGCTTTTCATTGGGAGATGTTGCATTGTTTGCCGATTATTATTATTATAATCAAATAGAAGCGCTAAACCACAGGGGTTATACAGCACAGCAGGTTCTTGCAGGATGCAGGGAGAATGGGTTGTAAGAGGGAGAGGGATGATTAGTAAGGTATGGAGTGCAGGCAGGACAGTGGATAGTGCAGGGATAGAGGGTAGCAAGAGATCGAGGTAGAAGGGACTGAGGGAGGTGCTAGAGGTATAATCTTCAGAGTTTGTGTAGTAAGTCAGTTTCTGTCAAAAAGCCAACGAGAGAGTCAGGATTAAAGGAGGGTCCATCAGCAAGAAGGGATGATAAAGAAAGGGCCACAGAGCGAAGACGCCGTTGGAGGTAAATTCTGCGTCCTCGTTGATAGAGTGGGCAATCCAACAGAATATGTCGAACAGACACTGGAACCTGACAATGCTCAAAGAGAGGGGCAGGAAGTCTCTCCATGAGGTACCCGTGAGTAAGACGAGTGTGGCTGATGCGAAGACGGGAGAGTGTGGTCTCCCAACCTCGACACTGGTGACAAGAAGAAGGCCAGATACCTATACTCAGTTTAATAGAATGAAGTTTGTTATTTATCAGGTCAGACCAGCGTTGTTGCCAACGGGTGCGAAGGTGGGTAGTAATGACTGCAAAATAGTCCGTGAAAGGAACACCTCTATAAGAAACTGGAAGGTCATGTACTGCTGACCACGCAGGCAGCAGTGTCTGCCTGTTCATTGCCCTGTACGTCAACATGACCAGGGACCCAACAAAAAACAATATCTTTGTGCTTGCTAGAGAAACGACGTAACCAAAGCTGGATATGAAGAACTAAGGGGTGAGGTGTATCAATTTTACGGATAGCCTGTAAAGCACTAAGGGAGTCTGAAACGACCACAAATGGTGACACAGGCATAGATGCAATACGGATAAGTGCTACAAGAATGGCATACAATTCAGCCGTAAATGTGCTAGCCGAGGGTAATAGATGACCTCGCACGACGCTGTCCGGAAACACTGCTGTGAATCCGACGCCGTCAGATGACTTTGAACCATCAGTGTATACTGCGATGGCATGAGAATGAGAACAGAAGTGGTCTAGAAAAAAAAGATCGAGGAGCCGCCGTAGGTAGTCTGGCTTTCGCGCAAGGTAGAGGAATAGAACAGACATGGACAGCAGGAACTTCCCAAGGGGGGTAGGGGAAAGGGAGATGTCACATGAACATATAAAGCTGAAGGGAATGTAGACAAAGAGAAAAGGGACGAAGTAAGGATTAGCGACGAACAAATAAAGAGCGTCTACTAACATCTGTAACAATCCAATTCATGGAAGGAATTCGGAGGTCATGAGAGTGAACATAATAGCGAACGCAATGTGCATCACGACGATCGGACAAGTATGGAATGTTCGCTTCTACATAGAGGCTCTCAACCTGGGAAGAACGAAATGCACCAAGGCATAAGCGTAATCCGTGGTGATGGATGGGATTAAGGATGGAAAGAGTAGCAGGGGAGGCCGCCGAATATATCTGGTCACCATAATCGAGTTCTACGATCAGCCCCTCATGAAAGATGTGCGAGGGTTTTAAGGAGGTTCAGCCGGCTGTGACAAATTGCCTTCAAAGAGGTAATGTGAGGTTTCCAGGACAATCGACGGTCAAACAAAAGGCCGAGAAACCTGACTATCACGTTCTGGGATACGTGAGCTGTATAGGTAAAACGGATGATCAGAGACCACTGAACGTCTAGTAAACGTAATTTGATGAGTTTTGCTACTAGAAAATTTAAACCCGTGAGAGGTGGCCCAATTGGAAACTCGGTTGACAACATGCTGGAGGGAAACTGCAATGAGGTGACAGTCAGCACCCGCACAAGCTATAGCAAAGTCATCCACATAAAGCGATGACCAAATGTTGAATGGGAGAACTGATGCCAGATTATTTATAGCAAGGAGAAATAGTGTTGTGCTCAGAACACAACCCTGGGGGACACCTTCAGCTTGGACAAAGTCCGGGGAAAGCTTATTACTAACCCGGACACGGAAATGTCTTTCAGTTAAGAAAGCCTTAAGGAAAAATGGTAGATTGCCTCGGAGGCCTAAGGAGTGGGCCTGGGTCAAGATATTATACTTCCAAGTTGTGTCATAAGCCTTCTCAAGATCGAAAAAGATGGCGATAACTGAGTGGTTTTTGGCAAAGGCATTACGAATATACATATACATCCAAGCGCAGTAAGGGGTCTTGGCAGAACGGCCCTTACGAAAGCCATATTGACTAGTGGAGAGACTACTGTGAGTCTCTAAATGCCACATCAAACGTCTATTGACTAGACGTTCCATCACCTTGCAAACTGCCACCATGTCATGTAGGGGGGTAAGGAAACTGGGGATAATTGGGGAATATGGGAGTAAAGGGAGGGAGTGAGTAGGCAGGAGAGGTGAGGTTGACAGGAGCGGAGGTAATGCGAGGTCACTGGTGACCACACCATCACCTCTCATTACCACCTAACACTACTCACCCTCTCAGTACTTGAAATATAAATAATAAAATAAAGTATAAGAATAAAGAGTAATAAGAATATAACGGGGGACAGTGAATATTACTATTCCACACAAACACAGTTTATTATTAAGTCCTTGTATAATAATATATTTGGGAACAGGAGAACACTATTGGGTTTAGATAAATGGGGATTGTACATATAAGCGGGGAGACAGGGAATACAATCAACTGACGAAACAGAATATAACTTACAATATAGTTAAGAGGACAGTTCACCACAGGAACTCAGTCACACTTCTAGCCACAGGTCCCAAGACCTGCTCCAACAGAACTCTGCCCAGTGTCTCCAACAGTCTCCTCCAGAGACTCTACAGCAGCTCTCTCCCAGAGCTCTGCACACCGGCAGCCGCTCTGCTAGAATCTCGTGCCCACAGCTCTGCACACAGGCCAGAGCTCTGCCCGAATGTCCCCAGCCCAGAGCTCCGCACACAGGCCAGAGCTCCGCCAGAATGTCCCTCTCTAGTTGTTTCCTCGGCCTTATATGGTCCTCCAAGCATCCCCCCAATGAGGAGTGCACCATGTGCTTTGACCTGACGCCGAAACCTGACGCTAGTCCAAAAGACAAAAGACCTGAGACTTAAGTCGAGAGGCGTGTCTGACAGCTATTTACGAAGGGCAGGTGTGGCTGCTTAGGTAGACCTCACAACACCCTGACTACATCACAACTGGTAAGAGTGCTGGAACGGTAGTGGGACGTATCATGTCCCTAGTACCCGGTTTGCGAAAAGGAAGAACAATAGCAGACTACCACAGTTGGGGAATAACTCCTTGCGACCATATATGATTAAAGAGTCGTAAGAGGACAGTAAGAGCAGACTGATGTAAATGCTGTAGCATACGAATATGTATGCCATCTGGCCCAGCTGCCGATGATCGGCAAGCAGAAAGTGTTGCTTACAGTTCTTGAAGGGTAAAAGGCACATTATAAGATTCTTCTCTGAGAGAAGAAAAATCTAAGGGCTTTAACTCGCTGGCAGACTTAGAAGAAAGGAACGAGGGGCATAGATGGAGCCCCTGAGAAATGCAGACCAGATGATTACCAATTTCAGTGGCAACAGCAAGAGGGTGTGCTATATCGACACCGGCAACCTGAAGAACAGGAGCCGGGTCGAGGGAGAATTTACCACTCAATTTCCGCACTTTCTTCCAGACTGCACTCATTGAGGAAGCCGAAGTGACCGTAGAAATGTAATCTCGCCAGCAAGTGCGTTTAGCATCACGTATGACACGGTGAGCAATTGGTCTCTTCTGCTTAAAATCAAGGAGTCTCTCTGTGGTTCTGTTATACTGATACCTGCCCCACGCAGTGCATTTCAAATGTACTGCCCGAGCACAAGCAGGAGCCTCACCAAAGCACGCACTTCTGAGAATGCTTGCCTGAGGTTTGGGGGATAGAATGTGAAGCTGCCGTGAAGACGGAGGACGAAAAGAGATGTAAAACCTCATCAATGGAGGACGAGGAAGGAACCTCATGAAAGGCAGTAAGTTGTGCATAAAGATCCCATTTCGCCCGGTCTAACTGCCAGCTTGGGCTACGAGGAGGTGGAGAATACGAAGGGTACCTAAGGATGATTGGGAAATGATCGCTATCATGCAAGTCTGGGAGGACAGACCAGGTGAAGTCAAGGACAGTTGATGAAGAGCAGATGGAAAGATCGATGCAGGAGAAAGAATGAGTTCGAGGATCAAAATGGGTAGGAGTACCCGTATTTAAAACATGGAGGGGGAGAGAAGCAAGAAATGCCTCCAACTGAACGCCACGGGAGTCACAGTGTGACCCCCCCCCAAAATGGTGTGCATTAAAATCGCCAAGTAATAGAAGGGGTGGCGGCAAGGAAGAAACCAGAAAATCAACATCTGGGATAGACAATGCTCGCGAAGGGGAGAGATATAAAGAACAGAGTGTATACCACTTATTCAAGTGGATACGGGCTACAGTGTAATGTAGAGAAGAATGAACATAGAGCTGATGGTATGGAACACCAGTGCGTATAAGAGCACTTTCGTTAAAGGATCCATCGGAAAAAGGATCCGATGAATATAACAAATCATAGCCTGAAAAGGGCCGGATAACAGAGGATTGCAATTTGGGTTTTTGCAAACAGACACCAACAGGGAAAAACTGGGAGAGCAACACCTGAAGCTCACCCCGGTTACCCCTGAGGCCTCGGATATTCCACTGCAAATAAGCCATGATTTATAGAGAGAAAGATAGAAGTCGAAGTTAAAGGTATCTATGGATTAGGGTTAGAAAAGTCCACGTGTGGAGGCAGTGGAAGGCTCGTAATCAGAGAAGGAGTGGGATGCTGTGAAGGAAGGAGGGGTGTAGACGAAGAGAGAGGAGGAGGAACCGAAGGTGGAGAGGTGTCCATGAACATTCCAGACTCTGCAATAAATTCTGTGATAGCTTTCAGATTTTCGGAAGACAAAGATGCAGAATGTGGGACTACATTAGAAATGGAAGGAGATTGAGCAACCATCGGGGAGACTATAGACTGTACTAAAGTAGAGGGAGAGGAGATGGAAGAGGAAACTGTCGAAGGGGCTTGGGAGGGGACAGGAGTGGAAGTGGCCTGGGGAGGGACAGTCAGGGAAGGAACTTGAGAGGGGACAGGGGATGAAGATATTATACGAGGAGGAGGATGAACCTCCACACACGTTACAGAACTAGTCGGAGGCGAAGAACCCGGCAATAGGGATTTTTTGCCGGACTTATGAGAAGAAGAGGGGCGTGGAGGATTAGGCGAAGGACGAGGACGTGTAGACTCAGAACTGTGCAAGTGAGTAGAGGAAGAAGTGTGGACAGTATGGGATGCCGAGGTAGGACCTCGGAGCCAAGAACATCAAAATGATTCGAGACAGGGGTGACTGAGGATGTTGTAACCACAGAGGAAGTCGAGGAAGTTTGGACCCCAGAAGTGGGGCGATGTTTAGCAATGCGAGAATAGAAAATACGGGGAAGTCTCCCTTGAAGGCGTAGATGAGAGACGGCCATAGCATAAAAAAAAGCCTTCCGCCTCTTTGAGACAACGGATTTCCCGCTCATTCAGGTAAACCTGACAATGGCGAGAGTACGATGGATGTGCCTCATGACAGTTAAGGCAAGAGGGAGGTAAAGTACAAGAAGGACTGGCATGGTCATCGGCACCACAGACTGGGCATTCGGCCATGGACCTGCAATATTTCGCTGGATGACCAAAACGCCAGCAGTTTCTACACTGTTGTGGTGTAGGGTCACCTTTCGAACTTGTAAACGTTGACCTGCAATGTAGACCGAAGGTGGGTGTTCACAGCAGTCAAACGTTAAACGAGCTATATTGCAAGGATAACGTCTTCGCTTATTGGCAGGGAGGACAAAAGTGTCAACCTTAAGGATAGGGAGTTCTTGGAGCTCAAGTTGCTCCAAAATGTCATCACCAAATGTCTGGAAATTCCGTTGGACAATGGTGTGGGGTAAAATGACAGTACCACTACAAAAATTAAGAGAATGATACTTGTCAATAGTGATAGGAATAGTATCTATGGTCGTAAGAAGAGAAAGATCGTGAGCTTGGCCAGCATCCTGGACTGTGATGATGCGAGTGCCGCTCTTGAGAGCGTGAAATGAGATATCTTTACCTACATGGCGTAGGAGAGCTTTACCAATACTATGATCGGAAAGACAGGTAGTTGGAGTAGTCGGTCTTAGAGTAAAAAACTTTGTCCATTGAGTAGGGTGAAACAAGTGTTTAAGGGGAGTGCGCGACGTGCTGGTCATTTCTGAGATTAATGAGAAGGAAGTGTCGAATCATCATGTAAGGGTCTTGGTCGTTTGGATGTGGGACCAGGGGTGGTCCGAAGGGAGATTAGCAAGCGATCCGAAAATTGCTGCACCGTAGAGGGAGAAGCCGTAATCAAGGTCAGAGAAGAGCGAAGGTCAGATATGTCAAAAGGGCTGGTCGGAACCCCGGTACCTGAAGCAGGTGACGAACCGGCACAAGCAAGAGGTACAGGGGTATTAGAGATGTCCGAAGAGTTGTCCATTAACGAGGCAGGGTCAGTACTGGGTGCGGTATCAGGAAGGGGCCCAGGGGTAGGTTCACAGTTTAGGGCATCCATGGTTAGGTTCACGGGCTAGGGCATCCATGGTTAGGTTTCTTCTTTCTTTTTGTTTTTAAGAAAAAAACAAGAAAGAAGAGAAGAAAATAAAAATTAAAAGAAAAGAATAAAAAAAAGGGGGGAACGTGGAGGAATAGCTCCTAGGAGGAATGAAAGGGGAGTAAATCACCCTCCGCGCCCAAGAAGACCTCAACACCGCAAGTAGGGCAGATGCTGCATGGAACCCGTGCCATACCCTACCCTTCATGCCAGTAAACCAGCGATCTGGGAGAGCAACCTTACATCCACCGAGCTACCTCAGCGGACAAAAGAGAGGGCGGCCGGATATCCGCCACAAAGCATACCTCCTTCGGTCACCATCTCTGGAATCCAAAAGGTGGCCTCTAGAGATACACCCGTCGCCTGAAAGATACCCAAAGCCACCCCCCGGGAGACCGGAGAGGGAGGGGCATCCCCGGGCGATCCAGATTCCCCGGCAAACTACACCACCGCCAAGAACCTCAACGGAAAGGGGAAGACCACGGTACCCTTTCCCCTACCTAGGAACTAGAATGCCTATGGAGGAAGCTCCCAGGAGAAAATGAAGGAAATAAGGGAGGGAGGAGGAGGAGGAGGAAAGGGAAAAGGGAGGATGGGGAAGATGGGAAAGGGAAGGGGGGATTGGGGCATAATTAGGTTCGGTCTGAGGAAGAAGACCAAGAGGTCCAATTCCTCACACCAATAGCCTCTTTACCACGACAAGGAGCCCCCCTTAAAGAGGAGTCTTTTGTTTTCATAGGGAGTGATTTTCGTGCAAGTTTGGTACTAATCCCTATAGGATTTTCAGAGTATTTATAATCATGTATCTCTCCCGCCTGCGTTCTAGGGAGTACAAGTTGAGGAACTTCAGGCATTCCCAGTAACTGAGGTGATTTTTCGCAGTTATGCGTGCCGTAAAGGTTCTTTGTACATTTTCTAGGTCAGCAATTTCACCTGCCTTGAAAGGTGCTGTTAGTGTGCAGCAATATTCCAGCCTAGATAGAACAAGCGACCTGAGGAGTGTCATTATGGGCTTGGCATCCCTAGTTTTGAAGTTTCTCATTATCTATCCTGTTATTTTTCTAGCAGATGCGATTGATACAATGTTATGGTCTTTGAAGGCGAGATCTTCTAACATGATCACTTCCAGGTATTTGACATTAGTTTTTCGCTCTATGTGGTATGGAGGGGGTCTTTATTTCCTGGCACTAATATCTGTTGTTCTGGAGTGGAGGCCATTGACTGTGGTTCCACTCCAGAAATGATTGCAGTTGGTGTATGATTTCTGTCATTTCCTGCCAGCTTTTTTTCCTTCCTTGCGCTAAAAAACCTCTCTCTCTGGAGTGGCTTTGGCTACCCAGGTGTGAGGAAAGGAAACAACAGGTGAGAGAAGAGAGAACAACAGGTGAGAGGAAGAGAGGACAGGGAACAGCAGGTGAGAGGAAGAGAGGAGAGGGAGCAGCAGGTGAGAGGAGAGAGGAGAGGAACAACAGGTGAGAGGAAGAGAGGAGAGAGAACAACATGTGAGAGGAAGAGAGGAGAGGGAACAACATGTGAGAGGAAGAGAGGAGAGGGAACAACATATGAGAGGAAGAGAGGAGAGGGAACAACATATGAGAGGAAGAGAGGAGAGGGAACAACATATGAGAGGAAGAGAGGAGAGGGAACAACATGTGAGAGGAAGAGAGGAGAGGGAACAGCAGGTGAGAGAAAGAGAGGAGAAGAAGAGAGCAGAGGAAGAGAGAAGATGGAACAACAGGTGAGAGGAAGAGAGAAGAGGGAACAACAGGAGAGAAAGAGAGGAGAGGGAACAACAGGAGAGAAAGAGAGGAGAGGGAACAACAGGAGAGAAAGAGAGGAGAGGGAACAACAGGTGAGAGGAAGAGAGGAGAGGAGGAGAGAAGAGGGAACAGCAGGTGAAAGGATGAGAGGAGAGGAAGAGAGAAGAGGGAACAGCAGGTGAGAGGAAGAGAGGAGAGGGAACAGCAGGAGAGAGAACAACAGGAGAGGAAGAGAGGAGAGGAACAACAGGAGAGGAAGAGAGGAGAGGGAACAACAGGTGAGAGGAAGAGAGGAGAGGGAACAACAGGTGAGAGGAAGAGAGGAGAGGGAACAACAGGTGAGAGGAAGAGAGGAGAGGGAACAACAGGTGAGATGAAGAGAGGAGAGGAGCACAGGTGAGAGGAAGAAGGAGGGAACAACAGGTGAGATGAAGAGAGGAGAGGGAGCAGCAGGAGAGGAAGAGAGAGAGGAACAACAGGTGAGAGGAAGAGAGGAGAGGGAACAACAGGTGAGAGGAAGAGAGGAAGGAACAGGTGAGAGGAAGAGAGGAGAGGAACAACAGGTGAGAGGGAGGGAACAACAGGTGAGAGGAAAGGGAACAACAGGTGTGAGGAGAGGGAACAACAGGTGAGAGAAGAGAGAACAACAGGTGAGAGGAAGAGAGGACAGGGAACAGCAGGTGAGAGGAAGAGAGGAGATGGAGCAGCAGGTGAGAGGAAGAGAGGAGAGGGAACAACATGTGACAGGAAAAGAGGAGAGGGAAGAACATGTGAGAGGAAGAGAGGAGAGGGAACAACAGGTGAGAGGAGAGGGAACAACAGGTGAGAGGAAAGGGAACAACAGGTGTGAGGAGAGGGAACAACAGGTGAGAGAAGAGGGAACAACAGGTGAGAGGAAGAGAGGACAGGGAACAGCAGGTGAGAGGAAGAGAGGAGATGGAGCAGCAGGTAAGAGAAAGAGAGGAGAGGGAACAACAGGTGAGAGGAAGAGAGAAGAGTGAACAACAGGTGAGAGGAAGAGTGGAGAGGAAACAGCAAGTGAGAGGAAGACAGGAGAGGGAGCAGCAGGTGAGAGGAAGAGGAGAGGGAACAACAGGTGAGAGGAAGAGAGGAGAGGGAACAACATGTGAGAGGAAGAGAGGAGAGGGAACAGCAGGTGAGAGGAAGAGAGGAGAGGGAGCAGCAGGTGAGAGGAGAGGGAACAGGTGAGAGGAAGAGAGGAGAGGGAACAACATGTGAGAGGAAGAAAGGAGAGGGAACAGCAGGTGAGAGGAAGTGGAGAGGGAAGAACAGGTGAGAGGAATAGAGGAAAAGGAACAACATGTAAGTGGAAGAGAGGAGAGGGAACAATATGTGAGAGGAAGAGAGGAGAGGGAACAACAGATGAGAGGAAGAGAGGAGAGGGAATAACAGGTGAGAGGAAGAGAGGAGAGGGACCAACAGGCGAGAGGAAGAGAGGGAGGGAACAACAGGTGAGAGGAAGAGAGGAGGGAACAACATGTGAGAGGAAGAGGGTAAAGGGAACAACAATTTGAGAGGAAGAGTGGGGGGGAACAGCAGGTGGGGGTGTAGGTGGGTAGGTGCTGGTACAGTAGTGTATCCCTGGAGAGAGTTCCAGGTGCCCAATCCCCCTGCGGCCCGGTCTGTGCCCAGGCCTCATGTTGGATAAAAGCCTGATAAACCAGACTGTTACTGTTTTGGGCCCACACTGTCCAACGTCGAACCACAGCCTGGCTGGTCAGGTATCGATTTTGGTGCCTGTCCGGCTGTGAAGACAGCCAGGGGTTTGTTGGTAATCCCCTGATGTATGCTGGGAGGCAGTTGAACAGTCTTGGGCCCCTGACACATATTATGTTGTCTCTCAGCGTGCTTTTCATTGGGGGGGTGTTACATCGCCTGCGGTCTTTTTGCTTTGGGAGGGAGTGACCCCGTGTGCAAAATTTGGTACTAATCTCTCAGAATTTTCCCGGGGTATATAATAATGTAAACTCTCCCCCCTGCGTTCTGGGGGGTACAGGTTTTGGAACTTCAAAACGTTCCCGAATTTGGGGGGGTTTATCACAGTTATGGGGGTGAAGGTTCTCTGCACATTTTCTAGGGCCCCGCAATTTCAATTTCCTTGAAAAGGGGCAGTTAGCGTTTCAACAATATTCCAGCCTAGATAGAACAAGCGACCTGAAAAGTGTCAACTGGGCGGATCCCTGGTTTCAAGGTTCTCGTTATCTATCCTGTCATTTTCTAAAATACGACTGCTACGGTGTTATGGTCCTTGAAAGGGGAGATCCCCTGAAAGATCACTCCCAGGTCTTTGATGTTAGTTTTTGCTCTAATGTGTGGTTGGAATTTTTTTTGTACTCCGATGAATTTTAATTTCCTCTCGTTTTTCCCTATCTGAGTAATTGGGAAAATTTTTCATCATTGAACTTCATATTCCCTTTTTTGCAGCCCATTTAAAGATTTGGGTTTAGGTCTGTTTGGAGTCTTGCAGTGTCTTCCAAGGTGGACACTGTCATGCAGGTCGGGGGTCATCTGCAAAAGGGAAAACACGGCACTGTGGCTTTTATCCCTGTCTATGTCCCATATAAGGATGAGGAACAGGATGGGGTAATTTCTGTGCCTTGTGGAACGAGCTTTTCACTGTAGCTGCCTCAGACTTTACTCTGTTGACTACACTCTTTGTGTTTTTACTTGTTAAAAATTTGGTCCATCTACCCACTTTTCCTGCTATTCCTTTATCATATTTTTGTGCTATTACACCATAGTCACACTTGTCAAAGGGTTTTGCAAAGTCTGTGTATCTAACATCTGCATTCTGTTTGTGTGGAGAGTGTGGTGGTACAGTAAAGTGGTAATTATAAAGTACCTGGAAAAGGGGTGGTGGTACAGTAAGAGTGGTAGTGTAATAAAGTCGTGGACCCCAGTTTCGTAAAACTTCCTCCTGAAGTCTGCTCAAGTGCCATTACCGGGCAATTTACTCCCTAAAGGGAAAAAATTTCCGTAGGTTAGTCCCATTTCAGACCCCAAAAATACCTTCCACAAGAACTTACAAAATTATACTTACATAATTGCCGATTTCGGGTATTTGTTAACCGAGGGTCCACTGTACCTGGAGATGTGGTGGTACAGTAAGAGTGGTAGTGTAATAAAGTACCTGGAGTGTGGTGGTACGTAAGTGTGGTAGTGTAATAAAGTACCTGGAGTGTGTGGTGGTACAGTAAGTGGTAGTGTAATAAAGTACCTGGAGTGTGTGGTGGTACATAGTGGTAGTGTAATAAAATACCTGGAGAGTGTGGTGGTACAGTAAGAGTGGTAGTGTAATAAAGTACCTGGAGAGTATGGTGGTACAGTAAGAGTGGTATGTAATAAAGTACCTGGAGAGTGTGGTGGTACAGTAAGAGTGGTAGTGTTATAAAGTACCTGAATGTGGTGGTACAGTAAAGTGGTAGTGTAATAAAATACGTGGACCCTCGACTAACGATGTTAATCCGTTCAGGAGCTAGACCTTTACAGAAAAAATCGTTATTTGAAACCTTATTTCCCAAAGAAATAATGTAAATACAATTAATCCGTTCCAGACATCCCAAAAAAATTTACAAAAAATACATTTTTAAAGAATAACTATAGTTTTACATAGAAAAACACCACACCACATACTACATACAATATTAAATTTATAAATAAATATTGAAATAAATTTAAAATAACATTTCACCTTTATTGAAGAGACTTCTGGCAACCTTCCCTGTTTGGGGCCCTACGGTAATAGTTTTGCGCGGTGGAGCTAGCTCCATTAGTGTACACATATTGGTTTCTGTTGCTAAGGTATGATTTTAGGTAGTTTAAGTGTCCTCTTATACCATATGCGATAATTTTAAGTGTAACAGATCATGGTCAACTGTTCAAAGCTTTCGTAAATCAATGAAGATTCCACTGGAATTTCTTTTTCTCAAGGGCGGTGTAAATTATTTCTAACATGTGTATAATGGCATCATTTGTATTTTATTAGGCCTGAATCCAAATTGACAGTGGTTGAGTACGTTGTTGGAGGTGAGGGAGGAATATATTTGTCTATGAATTAATTTTCAAAGATTTTGGAAAAAAGGGTAATTAGATATCGGCCCTTGTTTTGGGTCAGATCTCCCCCCTTATGTAGGGGGGTGCCCCTCGCTATTTTGAGTATTGATGGGAAGGTAGAGGATTCAATGGTTTGTTAAATGTTCAATAATTGGTGAGAGAACTTGAGGGGTTTTTTGTATATATAAGGGGGTAAGTTATTTAGGTCACCTGCTTTGTTTTTTAATGTTTGATTATAAGTAAAACTTCTCTGGGTTGGTTGGGGGGGGAATGGTGTGTTGGATGGTACCAGTGAGATAGTCGTTAGGTGGAGTATTAGAATTTGGGATTTTGCTTGCCAGCTTTTTACCTATGGTGGAGAAAAATCTTAGTTTTTTTGCTGTTTCAATGGGGGGAGTAGGGGTTCATCGGGTTTTTGTTTTTGATTGTTCTGTTTGTGGATATCTTTTTTTTCCCTAGAATTTCAGATGGGTTTTTCGGGTTTTTTTTATATCACCTTTTAATTTTGTAATCTTTTCCCATGCAGTTTTTGTTCTTATCGACTCTTGGTTTGATGAGTGCTTTTTGTTTGTTCTCTTGATTTTGTCCCATTCTTACTTTTTTCATATGGTGCTTTATATTAATGGTTGAGTATGCTGGGGTTGCCAGGGACTATTTAATCTTTTAGTTGTGATTTGTTTTTTTTTTTGGGCGGGTCTTATTATAGATTTTGGGGTCTTTTAAGAAAATTATTAAAAATAAGTCAGTATCGGGGAAGTTGTCTATTTCTGTTTGCCAGTCAATGTTTGTCATAGCTGTTATAAAGCTAATGTAATCTCGATAACCAAATTAATTCTTTGTATCATGCCCAAATAAAAATTATTATTATTATTATTATTATTATTATTATTAATCTGGAAGATAGGGAGGGGGGTGAAGTGCTTATGTTTGGGAAAGGGGAATCCCCCCCATAAAGCCCAGGTAACAAGTCCTTATCGGGGGTTATTTCCCCTTCTTTTTTTTTTTTAATGCCACTGGAAGCTTGAGAGTCCTGGATCCCCGCCTCACAAAATAACTGTCCACAGTCCTCTGTTTCTGGGACTCTTTAATACTTTCCCGAAGTGCAACATGGCTCTGTCACTGAAGTGGTTGCCCGATGGCTCACACCTCTGGGTGGTGTTTTTTAACAAATGTCTGCAACCTCCATGAACACATTTCCTTAATCTCTGAAGAAGGTACATCCTTCACTCTCTCCCTCCTCCTGTGAAGCAAAACCTCAGCTCTGGTCTGATGCTGTTCCACTTCCCCTCTTCAGTTGTGGTCTTCCACCAACTCTTCCACATCCTCACCACTCACCTCCAACCCACTTTTCCCAATTAAAATATCTTCACAACATCTTCCACAACAGGCACAGGGTCGTCAGGATCAGCCTCAAATCCTTCAAAATCTCTTTTCAACACAGTCCAAAAAGTGGTCTCCAACGAGTTCAAAGTCCTGGAATCACTTCCCCCAAAACTTACCTATAAGGGCCCATGCAATGCCCATATTGAAGTGATCTTTCCAGAACCCCTTAGGGTCCATCAGTGTCTGAGGTCACATCAAAACATTCAAACACTGCTCTGGTGTAAATTTTTTGAAGTTTGTTCTGGTCCATGGGTGGATGGGGGGTGGTGTTAAAGGGAAGAACTTCACTCTGATGAAACTGAAGGTCTCAGACAACAACTCTTGCAAATTTGAGGATAGGACATTTCGTAGAAGGGACTTGGTGGAATTTTTTTTAGGGGGTATTTCTTCAGACTAGGGAAACACTATCAACCATTCCAAAAAAATCCCTTTGTGACCCGTTTGTGTTTTCCAATCCCACAAATTATTCTTGTCAACACTGTGATTCTTGAAACTCTGGGGTTTTCTGGTAAACCCCGTAAAGGCTTCACTTTGAAATACCACTGGCATTTGGGACATCATGAGTTAGCCTGTCTTTCATAGGCTTTTCCTGGCAGGCCTTTTCCTCCTAGAAAGTGGTCCTCTTGGCATTTTTTTAAAAAAAGGGCCCGTTTCATCACAATTAAACACTTGTTGGGGAGGAATTTTTTTAGAATCTCGCCCCATAAATTCACTCACAAACTTTTTAGCTGCCCTTTGTCTGGTGGCTCCCCACCTCCTCCAGCTTGATATGCCCTATGTTTCTTATCCTCTAAACCAGCCTCTGCTGGCTTTAAAAAACCCCCCCTCACCCTGGTTCCAGGCTTGTCTTGCAAAATCTGTGTGCAACTCCTTGCCTTTTTACAAATTATCGCCGTAAATACTATCACCCGTAACTGTTTTTTATTGATCCCCCAATGATAACTTCTCAACCTCATCCCCTTTTTGATCTATTTTCGTAAACATATCACCCCCTTTTCAACATTAGCATCCTTGATTTCTTTTCTCTTTCCAGGATAGTGGTGATAGTAGATTGTTTTCCTAATCTGGAACTCCCCCTCATACTCTCATATTTTTCAACAATCTCTTTCTTCAGTTCAATGGTGTTCCCCCTCTCTTTAACAGGGTGCCACTAAGCTTCTTTGGACCCATGGTGACTTATTCCTACTCTAAACACCAAAAAAAACAACAAATGTAATTTGAATGTTTGAAAAAGCGCTGGGGTGTTGTTCACTGAACTGTAAACAACCGGGGCCCTCTGGGTGGAGCGCGGAAACGAGGGGGGGCGGACAGGTCTGATACGGTTTTCCCCAGTAAATTCGTCAGACAAAATATTAACCGTAAAACAATTTTTGGGCTCGTTATTTGGAAGTGTTCTCGGGGTTCCACTGTTTGGGGGTGTGGTGGATAGTAAAGTGGTAGTGTAATAAAGTCCGGAATGTTGGTACAGTAAGTGGTAGTGTAATAAAGTACCCGGGGAAATGGGTGGGCGTAAAAGGGGGTAGTGTAATAAAAATTGGGAAATGTGGTGGTACAGTAAAATGGTAGTGTAATAAAGTACCTGGAAGTGTGGTGGTACAGTAGGTGGTGTGTAAGTCCCTGGGTATACCTGGAGGGGTTTGGGGTCTGATGGCCGGTCTGGCCATTCGTGATGGATCGGGGTCGATCAACAGGTTGTAACTGTTGGGTGCATCAAACTGATGTATAAACCCCGGCCAGTTGATCAGGTACTGGTTTAAAGGTGCCTGTCAGCACCATCTTGAAGACACCAGGGGTCTTGGTAATCCCCCTTATGTATGTGGGAGGCAGTTAAACAGTCTTGAGCCCTTGACCTTATTATGTTGTCTCTCAGTGTACTCCGGCGCCCTGCTTTTCTTTGGGGAAATGTTGCATCTCCTGCAGTGTTTTTTGTGTCAAGTTTGGTACAAATTTCCCTCTGGTTTTCCAAGTTTTTTTCTTTTCTTTCACCCTCTTTCCCGGGGTTCAAATCAAATACTTCAACTGTTCCCAGTTTTAGGTGTCTATAACTTTTTTGCGAAATGAAATTTTTGTACACTCCCCCGGGCAGCAATTTTGCCTCCCTTAAAGGGGGAAGTTAGTGAAGATATTCCAGCCTAGGAGAACAAGTGATTTGAGAAATCATCATGGGCGGCATCCCAAGTTTTGAAGGTTCTCATTATCCATCCTATCATTTTCTAGCAAATGAGGTAGATACATTGTTATGGTTTGAAGGTGGGGCCTTTGACATTATCCTTCGGCCCTTACAATATTTTTCACTCTATTGTGTAGTTGTTTGTTTTCCCTGATCTTTTTAATTTTTCCCTTTTTTAATATCTATTTAAAAATTTCTCTTCATTAATTTCCCACATTTTTTTCAGTCCCCCTTTTAAAATTTGGTTTGTTTTTGGGAGTCTTGCGGTATTTCGATGGAGGTCCTTCTAAATTGGGTGGCCCCAAAAGGAAGACTGGAGCTTTGGCTTACATCTCTGTCTATGTCAGATTGAGGATGAAAATAGGATGGGAGTGGTCTGTGCCTTGTGGAAAGGGCTTTTCACCATAGCCGCCTCAGACTTTACTCTGTTTACTATTTCTTTTTTTTCTTTTTGTCAGGAAGTTATCACCCTCTAATTTTTTCCTGTTATTTCTTTATCCCCCATTTTGTGTGCAAACAATGGTCACCTTGTAAAAGGTTTTTTGCAAAGTCTGTGTATACTACATCTGCATTTTGTTTATCCGGGCTCAGGACCTTGTCTAGTGGTCCATCCCCAGAACAGGCGGAGTGACCTGCTCTAACCCATTTGCCCTGGGTTGTTCGGTGGTTTCTAGGTGGTTGGGATCTTGCTTCTTAGAACCCTTTCAAAAGATTTTATATGGGATTTTGGTATCGGTTTTTTGAATATCTTTTGCCTCTTGTAGAGGGGGGCTATTCTGTTTTTTTGAGTGTGGGATCCCGTGTCCTGCCCCCTCTCCTGAATCTGAAGCACGTGACGGGGGCTTTTTGGTTTTTTTTTAAATTTCAATAGTCTAGGCTTGGGGAAGGTGCATGGGTATTTTTTTGCCATTTGGGGGGTTTGGTTGTTGGGGATTTTTAGATTGTCACCCTTAGTCTGGTTAACAGCTGTGAAAACTGAGTTGCATTGGAAATTTATATCTTCATTTCTTTGTTTTCATCTTGTAATTTTCTCATCAAAGCAGGGTCCAATACGGATTTGTTTACCCTTAGACTTGGAAAAAGGAAGGAGTTTTTGGGGGTTTTTCTTCCAAATTTTTTACGGATTTAATTTTTTCCAGATTCTTTTTCTGTAAGATTAAAAGGTTAAGTTGATATTTGATTTTGGAAGTGTGGTGGTACAGTAAGGTGGTGTGAATAAAAAATTTTCCTGGAAGTGTGGTGGTACAGTAAAGTGGTAGTGTAATAAAAGTACCTGGGTGGGGGGTAGGATAAGAGTGGTAGTGTAATAAAGTACCTGGAGGTGTGGTGGTACAGTAAGAGTGGTAGTGAAAAAAAAGTACCTGGAGGTGTGGTGGTACAGTAAAATTGGTAGTGTAATAAAGTACCTGGAGGTTGGTGGTACAGTAAGAGGGAGTGTAAAAAAATCCTGGAGAGTGTGGTGGTACAGTAAATGGTAGTGTAATAAAGTCCTGAGGTGTGTGGAAAGTAAAGTGGTAGTGTAATAAAGTACCGGGGTGTGTGGTGGTACAGTAAGAGTGGTATTAATAAAGTACCGGGAAGTGTGTTGGTACAGAAAAGTGGTATTGTAAAGTCCTGGGGGTGTGGGCGTGGGTGGGTGGTGGTTGGTGCTGGAGGCGGGGGAAAACAGTTGACCCTGAAAGTTATCCTTGAGTAGCACAGGTCATCTTGATCTTGCTGGACACCCCACCCCAGGCCCGCCTCCACCAGCCTCTTGACGCTCTCCTCACCCCCCGAAGATCATCAACCTGGGAATTCCACCATTATCATCTATCAGTTTACCTTTTTCACCTGTGAAAAAGGCCCTATCCTCATGTGCAGTGTCACCCATTATCACAAGTGTGTTTTTAAGAACATGAAAAAAGGGAAATTTGCAGCCCTCTGACCCAGGGAAAGCGGCCCCAAGTTTTTAAACCCGGTTTAAAGCCAAGGAAGGGTCAGGTTAATTCATTAAGGGACGGCATCGCCTATGCACAAGCTAGTGGCCCAAACTCCACCCCCCCCACCCACTCATTAAGTGGACCCCGGCTCAAACCCCGGAAATTACAATTTTTAAGTAAAATATTGAAGTCTTGTGGAAGTGTATTTTTTTTGGTCTGAAATATCTAACCTGGGACTTATTTCTTGGAAGTAAATTCTGGAAGGGAATTTTGTTTTTCTTTAAAAGGGGGCCCACTGTATTTATCTAAGCCCCGGGGGTTCCCTCTGGTAAACCCCAAAATGTCAGGCCCTTTAAAGTTTAAAGGAATTAGTATGGCATCGCCAGTGCAAAATAGTCAGGCCCAACTCCACCCCCCCCCCCACCTGTATTTATCAACCCTTTTTTAAAACTACACAATTCCGGGCCCTTTTGGTACTCGGGTTGTTCTACTCACCCCAAACTCTTTTCCAAAAGTTTTTTCCTATATCCTTCCTGAATCTGAATTTTTCCAATTTGGGAAACCATTGCGGGTCCTGTCTTGGCTGGATATTTTGGGGTAATCCCCCTTTTTTTATTCCCGTTTTCCTTTTTGCTCAAACTTCCCCCTAAATAACAAACCCGTCTTTCTAAAAAGTTTTTCAGGGGTCAAGGGCCCTTTTTTTTTTTTAAAAAGTCTTATCCTTCAAAAGGGAGGGGTTCCCCCCCCGATAATGGGGAATCAACTTTGTCATCCTCCTCTGTCGTTTCCGTATTTTTTTATCCATTCTGTAATATGGGACAGAACTGTGCAGGATAATCTAAATGAGGTAAAAAGATAAAAAGAGTTTAAGAATAACCAGGACTTCTATTATTTATCTTCTTGAAAGAAGCCAAAGGGTTCTTTAACTTTTTTTGGGAAAACTTATCCTTTTTTGTCTTGGTTTCAGATTACAGTGGTCCCCGGTTTTGGAAAATTTTTTTCCCGAATGCTGCTCAATTCCATTACCCCACAATTTACTTCCTTAAGAAATAATGCCCTAGGTTAGTTTTTTGACCCCCAAAAAAACCTTGCAACACCGAAAATACACTTTAAAATTTGGTTTGGAGATGCCCCAAAACCGAGGGGGCCACTTCTTAACCAGAACTCCCAAATCCTTCTCACAATCACAAATATTAAATCTACATTATTCAGTTTATTGTGGCATGGGTTTTGTCCCCCCAAAATTTGAACTTTATATTTATCTACATTAAACTGCATTCCACTTCTCCCACCCTGTTCAGTCTATTCAAATCATCCCGGGGTGCTCCTTCCCCATTAGAATGAATTGGGGGCCTATTTTTGTCATCAGCAAAATTTTTTATTTGTTTTTTTTCCCTCATCTATTGTTTATTAAACTGTAAACAACAGGGCCCAAAACGCCCCTTGGGAACCCTTTAGCGTATTCCGTTTTTCCCAATGCAAACTCTCTGCCCCTTTTGTCACCCATGCCTCTACCCGGAAAAAAATTTTTCCTCCCTTCCGTGTGCCTTAATGTCATCAATAGCCTCTGTGTGGAACTTTATCGAAAACATTTCGGGGAAAAATTCTCCAAAAGGGGGGGGTATGCGCCCTTACTACCCTTGTTAAGGGCCCTCACCCTTTCCTCCCTTAGGAAAGGGCCCGAGGAAAAACCCTCTGGCTAGAAAAACAATTTATTTTAACGGATGTACTGACCACAGTGTTCACGTGGTCTGACCAAGTAAAAGGGTTTTGAGTTAATAGACATTTAGAAAAAAGAACTCTTTGCCTAACAGGGAAAAATTTCAGTAAACTGTTGTATTGTTTCTACCTTGAAAATCAAACCCAAAAGGGCTCTAAATATTTAAAAACCCAAAAATTTTAAATTCCACTTTTGGGGGTGCGTTTTTAGAAATTTTGCTGACCCGGGGCCCCGAGGCCCCCGTGGGCACGTGGCTCAGAGGCACACAAGGCAACGAGAGGTAGATTGGTCGGCCACCGGAAGGAGGGTCATGCGGCGCGGGCCGAAATCAACATAGACATTATCGTACCTCCTTATTTTAATTTAATCTCCACTAACTGAAAAAAGATAAGAATTTTGTTCCAGCGGTTTGTGAATAACATCAACATTCATATATTCAGAAGTGTGCGGCTTTTATGCAAAAAAAACTAGAGACAATGAAGTGAAATTCCTCGAAAAAAAGGGGGTGACTTCTTTTCCCCAAACAGGGGACTGGGTTCTTGTAGTCAAGAACATCAAAATTTACCTATTGAAGATTATCGTGGACTTTTTAAATCAAAACAGTGAGTAAAAAACCCCCTTCAGTCCATCTAAGATTGAAATATGGGGATATGCTCCTTTGGGGCAATAATCCCCTTAGTTTATCTTACAGCCCCGTGGGTGTAAGCCTAGATGTTCCCTTTTCAGGAGTTGGGGATGGCTCGACTTCTGGGTTCATCAATAAGCTAAGTAAATACCCTCCCGTTATGTAGGGGCCCTCCTCCCAATAGTGGTTTCCCTTTTGAATCGGAGAAAATTGGTCCTTCGACCGGAAGTTTGGTCTTTTTGAATCGGAATTTTGGTCCTTGTCGAAAGTTGTGTATTGAACCAGGAAGGGCCCATGGTGGTCCCAAAATTTTTCTCCGTGTATAAATGTCTGATCCAGGTCCTTGGGAAAAACTGAAAACTAGTGTTTTTTCAAAAAAACCAGAAATATGGGTCCTCTCTCAATCAAAGGTAGGGGGAATTCGCGAGGGGTAAGCCGGGGCTGGCAGGCCTCCCGACCCCGGGAAAACGGTGGTGGGGCCCCAAGGTTGGGGGGGCGGGCGGGGGTCCCCTTCCGGGGGAAAACTTTAATTTTTGCAAGTCGCGGAAGCAACTATGGGTTTCACTGGTCTGTGAATGTGTATAGTATAAACAGTTTATATATACACATTTTTTATAATGTTTATAGACCAAAAAAAAGAAAAACTTTTACGTGGGGTATCTAATTAATCCGTTCAGGGGCTATACTTAACACAAGTTTTAAAATTTAAATTATTTATAGAAAAAATGTAAATACTAATCCGTTCCCCAAAAAAATTCCTACTAAATTAAAAACAAAAATAATATTCTTTTCTTACCTTTTTGAAGGTTGCGGCTCGGGAAAGAGTTCTGAAAGGGCAGGGTTGGGGGTTGGAAAATCCCCCTCCAAAAGGGCTTCATGTCAAGCCCTCTCTAGGGGTTTCTTCCCCTTTTGGTCTTTTAATCCACTAGGGCCGCTTAAAAGGGCACCCGACCCCCTCTGGTGGTAACTGTCCAAATCCTCTGTTTCTGGCGACCCTTCACACTTTCCTGAATGGACATGGCTCTGTCACGAAATGGCTGCAAAAGGCTCATTTCAAACCTGGGGGGGTTCTTTCAACAAATTTTGCAACTCATTCCACTTTGTACACTCTCCTTAAGCCTGAAGGGCACCTTCTTCTTTTCTCTCCTCCTCCTTTGAACAATAACCTCGCTGTGGTCTGTTGCTGTTAGATAAAATCTTGCGCTCTTATTTTAGCTCTACCCCGTGGGCCCCCCACCAATCTTCCACTCCCCACTCCCCCCAACCGGTTGTTCCCCCAAAGCCACAATAGAGTCCCAAAAAGGGGGGTCGTCAGGGTCAAGGTCAGGGTCAGCCTCTCCTTCAAAAACCCCCTGTTGGCCAACCTTACAATGGTCTCCCAAACGAGTTCAAAGTCCCGTCCTCCCCCCCAAGCCTTACCTATAAGGCTATCTTCACAATGTTGAATGATCTTTCCAGAACTCTCTTGGGTCAACTCAGTGTCGAGGGCACTTCAAAGCCTTTTTTAAAAGTGCTTTTTGGGGTACAGTTTCTTGAAGTTGGAAAAAACCTGCTGGTCCTGGGCTGGAGGGAGGGGTGGTTTAGGAGGCAGCTTTCCCCTTTAAAAAAACTTTTAAAAAACACTCTTCAAATTGTGAGGTGGGGGAGCATTGTCCCGTATCAGGGGGGCATTTTGGTTTTTTTTCCAAAGGGATTTCTTCCAATAGGGCCCAAAAACCCCAGTCACCCATTCCTTGAAAATCTCCGTAGTAATCCGGGGTTAGCCTTCCAATGCACACAAATTTTCTTGTCCCTTGATCTTGAAGGGTCGGGATTTTCATAGTGATACCATAAAGGGTTACTTTAAAATCCCCACTAGCATTGAACAAAAATGAGAGTTGCCTTTTTTCATAGGGTTGTGTCCCGGCTGTGCCTTTTCCCCTGGTAATGTAGGTCCTGTTGGGATTTTCTTCCAAAAAAAAGGGCCCGTTTTATCAATTAAACCTTGGGGGGAAATTTTCAGCCCTCAACCCCGGTTTATGCCTTTTTACTGCCGTTTTTCTGACTGGCTGCCTCCCATGCCTCACAACACTGTGTTCCCTCGTTTCTTAAACCTGTCAAACCAAATTTTCTGGCAAAATCCCCTCCCCCTGGTTACTTGTCTTTACAAAATCTCGGCAACTTCGCCTTTTTTAAAAATTTCCCATGGGAAAAACTATCACCCCCCTCTCTGTTTTTTTGGATCCTAAAAACCCTTTTCAAACCCCATCCCTTTTGATCTATTTTTGTTAACAAACAACCCCTTTTTCAACATTAGCTTTTGATCTCATTTCTCCCGGATAGAGCCATGTGAAGGGGTTTTTTTGTACATCCCGGCAAAATCCTCAGACGTCCCCCTTCATATTTTTTTTTTCCTTTCTTCAGTTGATGGTGTTCCCCCTTTCTTTACCCAAAGGGGGCCCTGGGCTTTTTGGACCCGGGCTTATTTCACATGACAATCACTAAAACACCAAAAAACACCAAATGAGGGGAATGTTTGAAAAGGGGCTAGGTAATGTTCTCTCAATGGCAAACAAGCTTCACTGGCGGCGTCCTCGTCCGCGCAGGCGCGGGCAAGGCGGACAGGTCCCAATCGTTACGAAACACGAGCGGTTTCGATTCTCGAAGTCGTAAAAACTTTCGAAACACGATGTTTCAATAAGAACCTTTGAAACTCGGGGTCCACTGTATTATGTTTGTCTCTTATATAATATAGGAAGTGATATTAAGTTTAAACTTTCATATTAATTAACATTTAACGTGACATATGTATGTATATAAACATTGAATATATATGTGTAGTAATATTTTTCTGTGTGAAGTGACGTCAGTGCTGAGACTCAGTTTAGCTGAGACAGCAATTCAGGACTAAACAAACCTCGTGTTGTTTCGTCCATATGTACTCCCGACCTTGAAAGACACGGTTAGTGGGTCAGCAGTGTGCTGACGCATAAAACAAACTCAGCTGGGTTTTTTAAAAACTCTAAGTGTGCTGTTAGTCATTTACTAGCAAAATGTCGTCATTAACCACAAAATTCAGCACATTACAGACGAAAATTACTCAATTGGAGCAATTAATTTCAGTCTGTATAGGTTTAACCCAAGACACAAATATAGACTATGATCAGTTGGAAATTAAATCTCAATTATTTAATAAACATCTGGAAATCATTAACCCTTTCAGGTTGAGGCCTCAATTCTTAACCCCTCTCAGGGTGAGAAATTTAAAAAAAAAAAAAAAAATTTTTTTTCTTATGAAATAATAGTTTTTTCTAAATCTAATAGGCTAAAAAAAACATTTCTGCGATCAATACTTACCGAGATATAGATGATTGAAGTTGAGAAAATGATATATTAGAGCAAAATCGCTGACTGCCTGGGGAATTTCTCT